>CM076151.1:29752500-29780000 GCA_038025085.1 Tetragonia tetragonoides | reverse complement strand
TTGCGTCACGCATCGCGTCTCCTCCACCCACCTCGCGTGGGAGGCAAAGGAGGATGGCCTCCCGTGCCTCATCGGGCGCGGCTGGCCTAAATAGGGAGCCCATGATGACAAGCAGCCGCGGCGATTGGTAAATTAAAACTCATGGATCACGCTGCGCAAGCAAGCCGCCAGGAGAGCTCGAAAGACCCCGAGCGAACGCTCACAACCGTTGCGACCCCATGTCAGGCGGGGCTACCCCCTGAGTTTCAGCATATCAATAAGCAGAGGAAGAGAAACTTACAAGGATTCCCCTAGTAGCAGTGAGCGAACCGGGAAGAGCCCAACTTTAAAATCGGGCGGCCTCGCCGTCCGAATTGTAGTCATGATAAGCGTCCTCTACGACGGACCGGGCCTAAGTCCCCTGGAAAGGGGCGCCGGAGAGGGTGAGATCCCCGTCGTGCTCAGACCCTGTCGCACCATGAGGCGCTATCGCCGAGTCGGGTTGTTTGGGAATGCAGCCCTAAGCGAGCGCTAAATTACGTCCAAGGCTAAATACTGGCAAGAGACCGATATCGAACAAGTACCGCGAGGGAAATATGAAAAGGACTTTGAAAAGAGAGTCAAAGAGTGCTTGAAATTGTCAGGAGGGAAGCAGATGGGGGCCGGCGATTCGCCTCGGTCGAATGTGGAACGGCCAAAAGTCGGTCCGCCGATTGGCTCGGGACGCACACCGACGCGGATTGGGAAGGCGGCTAAACCCCAGTTTCCGGGAGCGTCGTCCTCGCGATTGTGGTAGGCAGCGCGCGCCTTCAAGGCGTGCTTCGGCACCTGTGCTCCAGGCGTCGGCCTGCGGGTCACCCATTCGGCCCGTCTTGAAACACGGACCAAGGAGTCTGACATGTGTGCGAGTTAATGGGCGATTAAACCTGTAAGTCGCAAGGAAGCTAATTGGTGGGATGCCCTAGCGGGTGCACCGCCGACCGACCTTGATCTTCTGAGAAGGGTTCGAGTAAGAGCACACCTGTCGGTACCCGAAAGATGGTGAACTATGCCTGAGCGGGGCGAAGTCGGAGGAAACTCTGGTGGAGGCCCGAAGCGATACTGACGTGCAAATCATTCGTCTGACTTGGGGTGCAGGGGCTAAAGACTAATAGAACTGTCTAGTAGCTGGTTCCCCCCGAAGTTTCCCTCAGGATAGTTGGAGCTCATACGCGAGTTCTATCAGGTAAAGCCTGTGATTAGAGGCATCGGGGGCGCAATGCCCTCGACCTATTCTCAAATTTTAAATTGGTAGGATGCCGCGACTGCTTTGTTGAGCAGCACCACGGAATCGAGAGCTCAAACTGGGCCATTTTTGGTAAGCAGAACAGGTGATGCGGGATGAACCGGAAGCCAAGTTATGGTGTCCAACTGCGTGCTAACCTAGATCCCACAAAGCGTGTTGGTCGATTAAGACAGCAGGACGGTGGTCATGGAAGTCGAAATGCGCTAACGAGTGTGTAAAAACTCACCTGCCGAATCAAATAGCCCCGAAAATGGATGGCGCTAAAGCGGGCGACCTATACCCGGCCGTCGAGGCAAGTGCTAGGCCCCGATGAGTTGGAGGGTGTGGCGGTCGCTGCAAAACCTGTGGCGCGAGCCACGGCGGAGAGGCCGTCGGTGCAGATCTTTGTGGTAATAGCAAATATTCAAATGAGAACTTTGAAGGCCGAAGAGGGGAAAGGTTCCATGTGAACGACACTTGCACATGGGTTAGTCGATCCTAAGAGACGAGGGAAGCCCGTCCGATAGTGTAGACGCAAAAAAAGCGTCTTCGGATTTCTCCGCAAAAGCCCGATGATGAAAGGAGTAATTTTTAAGCTTGAACTGCTATTTTGCTTTAATAGTTAAGATTAGGTCTCAGGTTTTCCATCCAAATACTCCTTTATTCCATTCCATTCAGAACCCCCGTTTAAGAGCTTTCCAACGACACGTCTCATGCCTCATTCCGACCCCCGGTCGCCAAATTGCCATTTAAGGGTAAACCGTCTTTTACCGTTCAGAGGAAAAACAGTCTTTTCATATTTTTCGGAACATTTAAAATCCCCCGGAAGATAAAAGTAGGCTGGATGACATCATTATGACGTCATCCAGCTGGTTGTTGACAGCCGTCAGCGGCCCAGTTCAATGCCGCTAGCGGCGCTGCCTTTTCCTTTGGGCCCGTCTCATTTTTTAACTCAAGTTCGACCCTACAACCCTACTTCTCCACGCCTATATAAACAACCTTCACTCTTAGTTCAAAACACACAGCCTATAGTTGGCAACCTCTATTCTCAGTTGAGTACTCCTGAGCTTCCCGCTCTTTCTTCCAAACTTGAGATCTATTTTTACTATTCTTGTCAAATATAGCCTACAATTCAGGTACAAATTCCTAAGGGCTCAAATTAAATTGCTTAACGTCTTATTGCTTCCTAAATATTGTCTGTATAGTCCTTATGTTGCTCAACTTGTCAATTGAATGCATGTCTAAATAAGGGTTGAAATAAATTTTGTGATGCTTGTGATGAACCAATTAATAGTCTAAGTCTAGGTTCTTAATCTGGTTTTGCATGGGAATTATGTCCTTAAATTATTAAGCAAACTTGAATTAGTAGATGCCGTCATAATACAGACGAGTTGGGTGCCTAACACCTTCCCACCTCGTACCTTCGCCCCGCACCCTTTATTCTTGGGTACTTATATGTTTTATATAAGCGGGAGTCTTTCTAAAAACATGATTAGTTCACTTTTCGCGCTATTGGGTTGTCCCTTCGGTTTGTCCCTTCGATAAAACGCCGATAGCAGATTTGTGACCTCTTTCATGGTTTTTATTCAATTCAAGTCTTTCAAAAGCTTTTCTAACTCGATGGTCCCTTGAACTTATCTAAGCCCCCAACTGTCAAATTTTCTATAAGGACGCACTCCGGGGGAAACAAAAGGATTGGTGAAAATCCCGGATCCTTACAGTGGCGACTTCAATGGGGATTTATATAAGAGCGTGAGACTCGAAAGTCAAGTTTGCTTAATTGTTTAAATAACATGTTTCATTTTATTTTGCATCATTTGCATGTGCCTAGGCACAATCTTTTGACACTTATCGACACTCGAGGAAGTTTGTGTCGCAACTCGTAGACAACGCGTATATCTAAAGGAATATACAGTTGTCCTATCGTGCAAATCGACGCTTCCTCACCCATGACTCATCAATCCTCTGTTGATGAAAAGAATTACAATCGATGTGTCGACCATCCGCCGAACGGAAGTTGTAATTTGTCATGGTAACCTCACAGGAACCAAAAGCCTTCAACCCACATTTATGCATCCGCTTGCTTGTTGTGCATGTGTCGTTGTAATGCCCGTCTTATCACATGTTTGCCTGTAAAACTGCGTCGTTATAATGCTTGCTTGAATGCATGAGTTACGTGATTATATGCCAACATGTACCTACGTGCTAGGAGTCTTTTCTTTTATTTTTAGCTACTTCCTAGTGCCCGAAGATGGTGCAAGAATTCAAATTCAAAGAACACTCATCATTTTCCCAATGATATATCTGAAAAGTCATAAACAATTTCTAGGATATTTTTAGTAAAAAAGAGAGTCAGTCTTTCAATTTTTCCTCTCCCTTTTCTTATTTCTGTATTTTCTTTTTCTTTTGATGTAATTCAGATAAAAAAATCAAAAAATCAAAAAGCAAAAAAAAAAAAACCGGCAAAAATAAAAAAAATGTCGCAAAAAAAAAAAAATCGAAAAAAAAAGGGACCTAAATTCCTTTTTATTTTTTTTTATCCCATTTTCATTTTCTTTGAGTGTAGGAAAATAAAATAGTCATCTTTTTCTATTTTTCTTATTTTCGTTCATTGACTTTATTTTCGTTAGATATTAGCGAAATATTTGGGCATTTAGGCTTAAGGACTTTCTTTTAGCACAATGTGTTTTCTATATGTGGGTCAATTTTTCATTAGATGAGAGTCTCATGTTTTTTTTTACTAAGCGCTCCGTGCTTCCTGTTCAGATAGACCTTGAAGAGAAAGATTGGGCCCGATCCGTTCCACTTCCTGATCATACCTTTATTCGAGCCACTTAGTCACATCATGATTAGAACAGTCCAAGAGTATATGGTTGAGATGACTGACCGAGTGGATCGGTTGGAAGCTGACATCACCAATATCAAATCGCGGCAGTTGTGGGACACACCCATGTTCGTCACTTCGTCTGAAAATCGCAAATCCGTGACTCCAGGGAAGCCTGATCCCGCTCCCCAAGGGCCTGAAAAGAAACGTAAAAGTGATACATCTTCTTCCAATGTCTCGCCCAAGGAAGGCCGTGTAGCTCGGAAATTCACTCCATTGGGAGTAACCCTCAACACTGCTCTTGAGAGGGTGGTAGACAAGGACATGCTCCGACCCATAGGTCCCACCCCAGAACCAAGTACTAAGGGTCTCCACTGAAAGGAGGGCCATTATTACAAATACCACCAAGGGAAAGGGCATTGACACGAATGATTGTTGGGCCCTTCGACACATCATCCAAGACAAGATAGATAATGGCACACTACCATCGCCCAGAGACGAAGAAACTGGGAGTTTCGACAACCTCCTAGATGCTATCAATCACATCGCAATAGACGAGCCCCAAGACTACTCTCACCTCATCCATGATCAGGAGACCACTTTGAGTTCTCAAAAGTCCTATGAAGAAGAACCTGCCATAGAAAGCTATGAAATAGTGAATGATAGAAATCATATACAAGAAAGTCTGGCTCGTATAATCAAGGATATGAGGGAGAAGGTTGACATTCTAGAAGAACGCACCTCCAAACGCAGGAACACGGTCATCTTGACCAAAGAAGAAACTTGGTGGCGCCAAAACCTCCTATATCACAAGATGTCCAAGTACGGGTATGTTCGCCCAAAGACCCCTACATCAAAGCTTATGCCGAGAGACGGAAATCCCTTTCTAAGCTGCACCCACCGTGCGACTGAGGGACATCACATCAACCATTGCAGGCGTTCTAAAGGGCTAGTCGTGCATTTCACTGATCAAGGGACAATGTCACCACCATACATTTGGACGGTCAACTGGTGTCGTCATAGTCATGAAAAGTATACCCCTCTCTTTGCACCAATGGAAGCAGTTATGAACGCGCTAGTACGGTGAGGTGACATTCAGCCTTACATCCCTTTGGCAGAGGCAAGATCAGAGCCGGGGGAAAATTGACCCTATTGCAAGTATCATCGGCTGTTCGGACACCATACAGATGACTGCCTACTTCTAAAAGACGACATCCAAGGTGTCATCGACTGAGGAGAAGTTCCGCCACCACTAAGGGAGGGCAACATAGATGAAGAGCCCTGGAACTGATTGGTTACTTGCAAGAGTTAGAGGAGTCGAGTCTGAGTCTCCAAGTCCTGTCCAGTTAGGGTCTTAGCTAAATCATTAGGTTGAGTCTTAAATAAGGGTGTTCCCCTTTTATTTTCCTTCTAAGTCTAGTTTATTTTTGACGGGTATTAGAGACCCTCTTTTCTAAAGTCATGTGTGCTTATCTATTTTTGCAAATCAATAAAAATTCCTCTTGCTCATTTCTCTCATTGTTTAACTATTGACAAATCCAGTGAATACAAAGTTGCACAAATCATTAACTAATCAATTTGAGTAATGTAAGTAAACTTCACAAAGCAAGAATACAGGTTTTCACTTTTACAGGAATTTGAGTAGCTGAACTCCCTCAACGATGCCACTCCCCAAGGAAGTGAACCAGCTTTTTGCAACAACTTCGACACAGAAATGACTTTGGCTTCGATCGAAGAAGATCCGTGGTACCAAGACGTCTTCAACCACATCACCATAGGAGTGTACCCTCAAGATGCACCACTAAGAGCTCAACGGGCCATCCGTCTCTTAGCGGCGCAATATATAGAATACAAGGGGGTTCTGTACAAGAATTCCCACCACGGGGTTAACCTCAGATGTGTGAACGCCGAAGAAGCTGCAGAGATCATGGACGAGGTACACAATGGGGTGTGCAGACCACACATGAATGGTCGAATGCTCTCCATAAAGGTTCTACGACTAGGATACTACTGGACTACTATGGAAAACGATTGTTACGATTACGTTAAGAAGTGTAAGAAGTGTCAGATATAAGACAACCTACAGCATATGCCACCCTCGATGCTCCATAACTTCGCATCTCCTTGGCCATTTTCCGCAAGGGGAATAGACATCATTAGCAAGATCACCCCGAAGGGCTCGGGGGGACATGAATACATCCTAGTAGCCATAGACTATTTTACCAATTGGGTTGAAGCCCAATCCTACGCCGTCCTTACCTCCAAACAAGTCTCCAAATTCATAAGGAACAACATCATTTGCCGAAATGGTGTTCCACATGAAATCATAAGTGACCATGGATCCCATTTCAAAGCCGAAACAGCCACCCTTTTCAAAAGCTACAAAATCCAGCACCACAAATCATCCCCTTACCGTCCCCAAACCAATGGCGCAGTAGAGGCCGCCAACAAAGACATTGAAAAGATGATAGAGAACTACAAAGATTGGCCCATCAAACTCCCATTTGCCATTTGGGGGTATAGCACATCCATAAGATCCTCCACGGGGGCAACACCTTACTTCCTAGTCTATGGAATGGAAGCAGTTTTACCCATAGAAGTCCAACTACCATCCATGCGCATAGCCTTAGAAGGAGACATTCCTGAAACCCAATGGTTGCAAGCCCGCTATGATGAGCTCATATTCACAGATGAAAGACGACTACGGGCCCTGGACCATTCCCACATGTATCAACAACGCATGGCAAGAGCGATCAACAAAAAGGTTCGACATCGAAATTTAAAGGAAGGGGACTTGTTTAGAAAGAATTACGAGCCCCAGTAACCGAGCCCAGAGGCATGTTTCGACCAAATTGGTCCGGACCATTCATCATCAAAGACATCTTATCAGGAGGCGCCGTCAAACTCATGGATATTGATGGTATCGAGTTCAGCCAGCTCACCAACATGGATCAATTAAAGAAGTGTTACGTCTAAAAAAAAAGAAACTTAAAAAAACAAAAAAAGAGCCAAACACTATTTGAACGAACTACGCTGGCCTGATTCCACACTGGATACGTAGGTAACCATTTCAAAGGGGCCCGGCCAAAATCAATCCACAAATTCCATTCAACTCATTGAAAAAGGATAATCTTTATTCAAACTGAACGAATAAGCTTACATTACAAGAATTAAAACTTCATAAAGAAATAATGCAACTATGAGGGTTTAAGCTAAACAAATTCCTATTATTATTTTCTTTTGAAAACTAGACTTGGTTTCCGAGAAAACTACTTTAATCCTTCTTCCCTTTAGAATGCATCGCTGAAGAGTTCTTCTTTGACGGACCTTGGCTTGAGGACGACCTGTGATCGCTTCCTTGAGCTGGGGGCTTGCTTCTCTTCAGTACATGATAGTCCCCCATTTGAGATATTTTCTTCCTTTTCTTGCCTTCTGTTTGTGAGTCATACTTAGGCTTTAGTTGGTCTCACTCCTCATGACAAAGGGCTCGTCTCGCTTCTCCATCACTACAGGAAAGCCAGTTTAGGTAGATCTCAGAAACCTGAGTTGGGGAAATCATCCGAGGTACAGTCCAGAGATGCCGGCTATGCCAATACTTTCCCCACTCTGCAGTAAATTCAGTGGTTAAGGCTACGACACTTGGTCTCGTAGTCTCCTGACGAGGGATCACCTGCTTCAAACCATATTGCCTCATGACCCTAGAGGGAAAGAAGAAAGTGGTTCTGTATAGAACCAGTATGGGAGTATGAAGGATCAACTCATCACAAGCCACTAAAGAAGTCAAGCTTCAGCAGGGCACATGCCAACGGATGATAGGTCCCGCTTTGAAAGAGGCATCCCATTCAGCAAGGGACTTTTCAGAATATAGCCTTTTCCTCACCAGAAAACTAGCAGCAGTATAGAACTTCTTTGACCAAGTCCGAGGAACACGGATAATCAGATTATCCAGCTACTCTATCAACCTCAGATGCTCGCATAACCAGATTTGAAGCAGCAGGGAGCTACCCGAAAAAGCTTGATTAGGAGATGTTTTCAACTTGTCGAGCCCAACAATGGTTTCTTCTATAACCAGATGTAAGGGAGAATGGCCTTCAACCATTTGATTAACCACTCCCAGCAACGAGTCTCTACCCATGTTGGAAGATTCTGCATTAACAAACAACAAACGATTCAACAGGCACAGTACAAAAGCCTGTCGACAACCACGTCTGAATATGGCACCTTTTCAGAAGAAATAGCGAATTTTTCGCAAAGTTGAACCAAGTCCACATCGGCACCGAGCACCATGTTTTTGGCTTCTGCAAAGGACAAGCCCAAAGATTTCCCGTATTGATCCCTAAAGCCATCTCTCACATAAGGTACAGCTGGGGGAAGACCATCAGGAATATTAGTGATCGCAGCAAATTCCTCAACCAAAGGGCATAATTCAAAAGTACCAAATCGGAAAACATGCAGGTCAGGATCCCAATAATTCAAAGTAGACTGAAGAAGGGGCCACAATATTTTGGTTGGTTTTATGTTTAGAAAGGTAGAAACATGAAACGGGGGTAGTTCAGTTTTTGCACCCAGCATCGAACAGATCTTCAAAGGATTTCACCATGACAGAAAATTGGAGAAGTTTGGGAGAGCTAAAGGTATACAAAAAAGTGGTACAACATCAAGCACCCCGAATATCCTATTTATAGGCAGGAACGCGGGCCAAAAAAGCCAAAAATCCACAAAAAAGGGGCTGTCAGCAGGACTTGTCAGAGCCGCTAGCAGCCCAGCCCAGCGCCGCTAGCGGCCAGACCCTGGCCCAGTCCGAATTCCTTTTTGCTCCAGTTTGCTTTTTCTGATCTAGACGACCCGGTTTCATCCCAATTTTTAATACCCGCGCGGAATTACAAAGCCCGAGACTCTCTTAGATTTATCTTTTTCAATTATTTTTTTTAATATTTTCTATTTTTTTAGGGGGTGTAATATATGTAAAATTTTTCTTTTTCCCTGCAATTTTTTACCCTTTTCTTTTCTTACTATTCCCTAAATTTATAGCTGTGTCCTACTGCACAACACATTGCACAATAGATCAGACGGGCATAATTGAGTCATCATAACATATTCATGCATATAAAAAAAAATAAAAATGAGTGAGTTACACCAAAAATAGAAGTTCAAAATTCAAAGGCCAATGTTGACAAAGATGGCCCAATATTCTTCAACTAGAATCGTTGTTGTCAGCCTCATCATCAACAGACGGCCCCTGACCATAGTTTCCGGTCAAATAAGGGAAAGAAGAGCTATATATGGGCCTGCTGTTCCCAGGCCGCTGGGGACCGCATAGGGGTACCTGCTGAAAACCCCGAGGCAAATAAGTTTGCAGTGGCCTGACTAGCGAAATCCATAGCCGCATCCTGATGAGAATGCCAAGCATATGATATTTCCCATCCAGGGGCGTTCGTCCAATCTCTAGCCAAGGGCGTAGCAGCAAGCAACCTATCAAGAGAAGGCCGGAAATTAGCAGGAGAGAACATCTTCGGAATGTACGGGACAGAAGGTCCAGGCGCCTAGTCAACATGAGGCCCGGTCACCACCACATGAGGAGAACGAGCAATAGATGGTCTGCTTGCTGAAGAAGCCCTCACTACAGAAGAGTGGCGTGGTCCTACCGAAGATGAAGAGTAAGACATCTGTAGATAATCAAAGATAAAATGTTAAGTTAAGCACTTCACTTAGCTAAAACAAACAAAGAGAGAAGAGAGGTTACTTACATCAACGGTCTTAGACCGAGAACTCTTCCCCTTGCCCATCGCCCGACCATAGCCTTTCTTCAACAAATGAATGAGCTTGAAGACTTGAGAGGTCTGCTCCCTGTGCAACTACAAAAGAGAGAGAGAGCCACAAAATAGAGTCAAACACTCAAACACAAACACAAGTATAAAAGAGAGACAGAGAAGATGACTCACTCCCGTGCAACCATCAGGCAAGGGTAGGCCCTCCACCGCCTCTCCATCAGCAATGTCCAGAGGGAACTCCTCCACTATGCGTCCCCCACTCTCTCCAAAATACCTCACCTCTTTGGTCGGCGAGGTTATACTTGGGGGCTGACCACGAGAAGCTCTAAAACGAGACCTCCTAGGGCCCGGAAGAGCTAGACGATCCGCCTGCAGGACACAAAAAGTCAGTATATGACACACACAATTAAAAGATGCAGACAAGTTTCTTACCCCAGAAGTACAGGTTCGACATCAAGCGATCCAAGCAATAGGCCAGATATATGGCAGTCTGGTCCAAACCAACGACCTCCGGCACGATAAACTCCTGTGCCACCCTACCACGGATCACGACCTCTAGGTCCCGCACATTCAGACCACACAGGCAAAACATGGTCAAAGGAGGATCCTTCGGAACCAGATGAGTACCCAGGGAGGGATAGACCAACCGAGTCAAGCGATCCCCCAGATACCATACAAAACTGAATGGCCCCTCGAACACCACCCGTAGAGAAGATACCTTGAAAGACTCTAGGGTAATATGGGGAGGAACCCCAGGAACCTCATCAAAGGCGGACCACGACACCTGCAAATAACCAAGTCAAAATTCATTCACACAAAATGTACAAAAGCAACGCACAAATCAACAACAACGTACCGTGGACACAGCATGGCTCTCAAAGGTAGCCCGGAAATGCTCCAGAGAAGTGAGCGGATGGGCATCCCTGCCGACCCATCTTGAACCTAAAGGAAACATCCTCAAACCAGGACGATGAGGACCGAAAACTGGAAAATACTCAAAGAACCACAGCTGCCACACAAACAAACACCAAAAAATGATTCCCTCAATTGAAGACATAGGCAAAAAAAAGAGAGGAGTAAACAAAAAAAAAAAGAGTCTACCTCTCACTCGTCTCCTTAGGCCTACAGGCGCGACGACACCATTTCACCAAAGAAGCATAAGCGGCCCCACCAAGTTTGTACTCACGCACGTTGGTCAAATCCTTCAAGCATGTCAACAAACCGACTTGACGCACGCTCTTCTTCTAAGCGAAGATCGTCGACCCCAGCAAGCAAGCCAGGAAAATACGAGCACCCTGCTCCTCGGTGATCCCCTGCGCAGCTACAGCCTCCCACAACCGCGCCAAAGAAACCCGATCCTGGTCAAAATGGGTGTATACAAGCCCATAAAGATTCGACAAAGTGTCACTCTGTCGCCAATAGCTTGCATCGTACTGAATACGACGCCCTCTAAAGGATAACCCCGTCAGCATAGCAAACTGATAAGGGGTAGGAAACATCTCTCCCGCAGGTGTATGGAAAGTGTTCGTAGAATCCCAAAACCTCTCCAGTAACCCTCCGGCAACAATCCTAGAATCCTCCGAGTGACAAGCAGGGATAACAGTCAAAAAATCAGCGAGACCCGAGTCCAGTACAAAAGTCCTTGCCCTCTCCGAAAAGGTCCCCAACATCATAGACCAATGGGAAGTAGGCCCATGAGCCTGCAGCGAAACCCCAACACCCTAGCCAACCAACAAAATTTTCTCAACACCCAATACACCACAAATACAGCTAAAATAAATTTCACACAAATTATATACAGCTGACCACCAATCCAGTACAAGTCCAAATTTGTTCGTGTGCCAAAGCACTAACAGTTCCAATTTTCAAATATACTGAACAGAAAAAAAAAGTTGAGTAAGAAAACGTACCAGCTCCGGGTCAGATAAATGAATCCGTCTAGTCGGCAACAGAACACTGCAGTTCCAAACTCCAGGCGGGCGCCAGTCCAACCACATGAAAGAATTCAGGTACATTCGAGCCCCATCCGCGTGACGGGTCGGAGGCCCTCGGGTAGAAGGAAACCCGTTGCGAAAAAGGCTCCGGTCATACTCCTCATCACACATAGGACACTTCCCTTTGTCTACGGGAGCCATGGGAACACAATGGAGTTTTCTCTCTCTACAAGTGGGAAAACAAAAGTTTCAGATTTGCAAGCAACAAGCACCTATTCAACAATGCAACCAAAAATTCAGCAACTAGGCGGAAAAATAAGCAAGTTCGAGACAAAAACCGAAGAAAACGGACAAGAATTGACTTACCTTAACTGGAGTGAAGCACTCAACAATGGAGGAACTTCAACCAAAGCTCTCGAGAATGGCTCGGTGAAGAAGAAAGTCAAAACGCGAAAGAGGAGAGAGAAAGCGCCGAAGCGCTTTTTATTTGGCTCAAGCACAGCACCGCTAGCGGCGCTGGCCTAGGTCGCTAGCGGCCCTGCAGACCTGCAGCACGGGCCCCACAAACTGACCCATGGCCCCTTTTTCCAGTCCAGAGTTCGTTATTACAGTTCATCTTGCGGCAATATCAGTACCAAACGCGAGGGAGCGAAGCCCTCAGGCCCACAAATTTAAATTCTACAGTTGTCCCGTTCTACGGTACCAACTATTTTCAGGTAAAATTGACCCGTTTATTTTTATAGGTCCCAAGAAACTGAAACTTGGATCTACACGGCGACGACTTTCAACCCGGAGCGCCCAAGTTATTTTTTTTTGTAGGTTCCAAGAAACTGAAACTTGGATCTACACGGCGGCGACTCTCAACCCGGAGCGCCCAAGTTATTTATTTTTGTAGGTCTCAAAAACTGAAACCCGGATCTACACAACGACGACTCTCAACACGAAGCGCCCAAGTTATTTATTTTTGTAGGTCCCAAAAACTCAAACCCGAATCTACACGGCGACGACTCTCAACATGGAGTGCCCAAGTTATTTATTTTGGTAGGTCCCAAAAACTGAAACCCGGATCTTGAAGGCGACGACTCTCGACCCGGAGCGCCCAAGTTATTTTTATATGTTTCAGTCAATGATTGCTTAAAGCGGTTATACTGTCCATTGTTTTTCCTTCATATGTTTCAATCAATGATTGCTTAATCTATTGCATTTAAACTATTCATATGTTTTAACCATTTTACAGCCGTTATTTTGATCGCGCTGTCTCGTCGACCTTTTCGTTTCTTGTACAGGGACGGAATCTCGACACCCGCCGAGTGGTGTTTAGTCACTGTTTGTCGAAGCACTCTATGTTGATCATTCTCAAAGTATGACTAACTTTTTCATTCACTCTGAATACAGGTCCCCAGCAGACGTTTAGACCATCTATGAGCGATGTGCTATCCTGCTACTATAACCTTTCATTTTCTCTTGTGTTCACAGGGATGAAATCTTAGCACACTACGAGCGTGTCCCAACTCAGGTTTGTCTTCATATGCATGCATACTGTACACTCTCACACACCGTTTGCACATCAGCATCCTGCATGTCGCCTTCGGAGTACTTTGATCTTCGCTTTTACTCAAGCTCGATAAAAGTGGGGGCTTCTATAGATGCCAAAAAAGCGTCTTCAGATTTCTCCGCAAAAGCCCGATGATGAAAGGAGTAATTTTTGAGCTTGAACTGCTATTTTGCTTTAATAGTTAAGATAAGGTCTCGGGTTTTCCCTCAAAATACTCCTTTATTCCATTCCATTCAGAAGCCCCGTTCAGGTACAAATTCCTAAGGGCTCAAATTAAATTGCTTGCTTATATGTTTATTTTCTAAGTAGTCATAATGTAGAAATCATGCTAGAATAACGTCTTATTGCTTCCTAAATATTGTCTGTATAGTCGTTATGCTGCTCAACTTGTCAATCGAATGCATGTCGAAATAAGGGTTAAAATAAATGTTGTGATGCTTGTGATGAACCAATAATTGTCTAAGTTTAGGTTGTTATTCCGGTTTTGCATGGGAATTATGTTCTTAAATTATTACGCAAACTTGACTTAGGAGAGACCGTCATAATACGGGCGAGTTGGGTACCTAACACCTTCCCACCTCGTACCTTTACCCCCGAACCCTTTATTCTTGGGTACTTATATGTTTTATATAAGCGGGAGTCTTTCTAAAAACATGATTAGTTCACTTTTCGCGCTATTGGGTTGTCCATTCGGTTTGTCCCTTTGTTAAAACGCCGATAGCAGATTTGTGACCTCTTTCATGGTTTTTATTCAATTCAAGTCTTTCAAAAGCTTTTCTAACTCGATGGTCCCTTGAACTCATCTAAGCCCCCAATTGACAAATTTTCTATAAGGACGCACTGCGAGGAAAACAAAAGGATTGGTGAAAATCCCTGGTCCTTACAGATAGCGCGTTTCATGCGAGCTTCGAAAAGGAATCGAGTGACAATTCCTAAACCGGGACATGGCAGTTGACGGCAACGTTAGGGAGTCCCGAGACGTTGGCGGGGGCCTCAGGAAGAGTTATCTTTTCTGTTTAATAGCCTGCCCACCCTGGAATCGGCTCAGCCGGAGTTAGGGTCCAACGGCTGGAAGAGCACCACACGTCGTGTGGTGTCCGATGCGCCCCCGGCTGCCCTTGAAAATCCGGAGGACAGAGTATTGATCATGGATTAACGAGCTTCCCACTGTCCCTGTCTACTATCCAGCGAAACCACAGCCAAGGGAACGGGTTCAGTAGAATCAGCGGGGATAGAAAACCTTGTTGAGCTTGCCTCTAGTCTGACTTTGTGAAATGACTTGAGAGGTGTAGCATAAGTGGGAGCTTCGGCGCAAGTGAAATACCACTAATTTTAGCGTTATTTTACTTACTCCGAGAGTCGAAGGCGGGGCACTGCCCCTCTTTTTGGACCTAAGGCTCGCATTGCGGGCCGATCCGGGTGGAGGAGATTGTTAGGTGAGGAGTTTGGCTGGGGCGGCACATCTGTTAAAAGATAACGCAGGTGTCCTAAGATGAGGTCAACGAGAACAGAAATCTCATGTGGAACAGAAGGGTAAAAGCTCATTTGATTCTGATTTCAGTACAAATACGAACCGTGAAAGCGTGGCCTAACGATCCTTTAGTTCTTCGGAATTTGAAGCTAGAGGTGTCAGAAAAGTTACCACAGGGATAACTGGCTTGTGGCACCCAAGCGTTCGTAGTGACGTTGATTTTTGATCCTTCGATGTCGACTTTTCCTATCATTGTGAAGCAGAATTCACCAAGTGTTGGATTGTTCACCTTCCAATAGCGAACGTGAGCTGGGTTTAGACCGTCGTGAGACAGGTTAGTTTTACCCTACTGATGACAGTGTCACGATGGTAATTCAACCTACTACGAGAGGAACCGTTGATTCACACAATTGGTCATCGCGCTTGGTTGGAAAAGCCAGTGGGGCGAAGCTACCGTGTGCTGGATTATGAGTGAACGCCTCAAAGTCAGAATCCTGGCCAGAAGTGACGCATGCACTCGCCACCCGTTGCCAACCAGCAGTAGGGGCCTCGGCCCCCACGGGCACGTGTCGGTGGCTAAGCCAGCGCGGCAGATGCACCGCGAGGGCCGCCTTGAAGTAAAATTCCTACCGAACGGCGAGTTGAATCCTTTGGAGACGACTTAAATATTTAACCGGGTATTGTAAGTAGAAGAGTGGCCTTGCTGCCACGATCCACTGAGATTCAGCCCTAGTTGCTTCGATACGTCCCTCCCCCCTTCCCCCCAAATCTCCAATTCTTGCTATGTTGGGTAAAAAAGAGGTTAGTAAAAAGGATACAAGGGATAAGCATGAACAAAAGAGACAAGAGGCAAAGTATCAACAACATGGCGTTGTGCGTGCTAAATATGAAAATATCCCAAAAATGAAAACATTCCAAGTATGAAGACATCCTAGTATGAAGAACATGTCCTAGAGGCTATGGCTCCTTTGTCCCATGGGGCTGCAACACCTTGTCCCATGACGCAGCACCTTCTCCCATGTCCCATGTCCCATGACCCATGACGCAGCACCTTGTCCCATGTTCCATAACCCATGACGCAGTACCTTGTCCCATGTCCCATGTCCCATGTCCCATGATGCAGCACCTTGTCCCATGTTCCATAACTCATGAAGGAGCACCTTGTCCCATGACCCATGACGCAGCACCTTGTCCCATGACCCATGAGGCAGCACCTTGTCCCATGTCCCATGTCCCGTGACGCAGCACCTTGTCCCATGACGCAGCACCTTGTCCCATGTCCCATGACGCAGCACCTTGTCCCATGTCCCATGACGCACCACCTTGTCCCATGTCCCATGATGCAGCACCTTCTCCCATGTCCCATGACGCAACACCTTGTCCCATGACGCAGCACCTTGTCCCGTGACCCTTGACGCAACACCTTGTCCCCTGACCCATGACGCAGCACCTTGCCCCATGTCCCATGACGCAACACCTTGTCCCATGTCCCATGACGCAGCACCTTGTACCATGTCCCATGACGCAGCACCTTGTCCCATGTCCCATGACGCAGCACCTTGTACCATGTCCCATGACGCAGCACCTTGTCCCATGTCCCATGACGCAGCACCTTGTACCATGTTCCATGACGCAGCACCTTGTACCATGTCCCATGACGCAGCACCTTGTCCCATGTCCCATGACGCAACACCTTGTACCATGTCCCATGACGCAGCACCTTGTCCCATGTCCCATGACGCAGCACCTTGTACCATGACGCAGCACCTTGTCCCATGTCCCATTTCCCATGACCCATGACGCAGCGTCTTGTCCCAAGTCCCATGTCCCATGTCCCATGACGCAGCACCATGACCTATGCATTGCAGCACGATGCTACACGATGCAGCACCATGACCCATGTGTTGCAGCACGATGCAACACGATGTAGCACTGTGACCCATGCGTTGCAGCACGATGCAACCCCATGCAGCACCTTGACCCATGCGTTGCAGCACGATGCAACACCACGCAGCACCCATGTCCCGGGAATGCTCTAGGGGGCGTGTTTTGAGCCTCCAGACACAAACTTTTCGACGTTAATATTTTTGCCCCATATCGCACGGGAGACCCCTAGGGGACATGTGAGGCCCGTAGGGTCGGTTATTGGGTCTCAAATACGCTTGTAAGGGCGGTTTGACGCGATGCGAATGTTAAGGCCTGAAAACGGGCGGCATGTGTGATATCGGAGTTCAAGGATGAAGGTGTAACACCGCAGAATTCGCAATGATTTCCCAGGAACTATCGACGTCATTATTCACGACTCGACACCACTGAACCGTCCCGAACTCGAAGGCGCTACTACAACATTTATCACTAAGGAGTAAATGCTAGGCATCAAAAGGAGCTTCTAAGGAACTAATTAATCTAAATTAGTTAATATCAGAGTTGTCTATATAGTGAGCTAAAACCATTAAACTAAATTTATTACAACTTGCCTTCAAGGGCTAAAACCAATAAAATCCCAACGATCTAAACTGAAAAGAAATAGTTCTAAGAATCGACGCCAACTCTAACCTTCCAAGCTGTACGTCCTCAATCATCTAAACCTGCACTTTTGTTTCCGTGACGGAAACAAAAATACAGAAGAAAAAAAAAAGAAACAACAGAGAAACAAAAATCAGATAAACTGAATAAACGTCATCCGTACCCAGTAAAAACATTTCGGAAACCTTACCTGAGGTTTTTAAAAGAATCATTGAAATTCATTTGCATACGCACACAAGTAGATAATCAAGCATACGCATCACGACATTCCTTTACATACAATTCTTGTATAGTGATCATACGATATACGACATAGAAAATCCGTCTTGATTAGAGAGATGTAAGAGAGCGAATAAAACAGCGATTACCCATACTGTTTATCGAAGATACAATCACGCCATGGACTTAATGACTCTAGTGTGCACACTACCTCTAGTAAAATTACACGAGCCTAGAGGACTTAATAAATGGGGAATGATCCGTCCCAGACATACTATGAGGTGTCCATAAGTAACTTGGAAATCACTCATCCCTTGAACTACACCATTAGGTGCAATCCCGATTGCTCGACTACGCCTAGGGATCCATTAGGAGTCTTAATCTCATTTAATTCAATTCACATAATTTGCATTGGTTGACATAGGTGGTACTACGAGACCACGGCTTACTAATTCATTTCATGCTCTGGACAATGAATAGTAAATAACGACGATAATGATAATTCAATACGATGGGAATTAAACATGCATTAATTCAATAACGACGATAGTTCAATAATGATGACAAGTAATGTCTAGAAAAAATTCAACGATAATATATAGGTGCTCACTAGCACTCAATAATACCCATACCAATTAGCACTTATTCAATAGCATAATAATACTAATAATTCACCATTCAACAATTGTCCAATAATCATCATATGGACTAATTAGTTCCTAAAAAATGATAACATCAACATGCTAATTGTAAATCATATTTACAGCAGTCAATCATCCTTAATAACTTCATAATAACGACGATATAATTTAATCATGCTTTGCATATTAAATTAACAAGAAATTCTCAATTAGCACATAACACATCAAAATAGTTTTGATGTGGCTTTGGAAGAAGTTAGGCATGAGAGCTTACCACTAATACTCTACCAACAGTAAGTAAACTCCAACCAATCGACGATAATCACGCTTGCTCATTAGGTCCTAAATAAAAACAATTACCGAATCAGTATTAATTAAATACGAAAATACAAACAGTAACGAAATATTGATCTGATATTTTTATTAAACTCATTGATTTATTTCAACCAATCTAGGCTTTTGAAAATCCGAATTCGAATTCCGAATGAGTGCAGAAAAATTAAATCAAATATACTGAAAATCGAATTAATAATTACGAAAAATATAAAAACGAACCCTAACTTGGAAACTAGGTCTAGGTCACGGGTACCCATGCGTGGGACCCATAACCTGACCCATCACCACCACCCACTGGCCACCATGGCCGGTGGTGGTGGTCGCCGGAGCTCCGGCGAAGAGAGGAGAGAGAAATCGCGAAAGAGAGAAAGAGAGAGAGGAAGCGAGAGAGAGAAGAAGAGAGAGAGAGCAGGGCTCAGTCTCATAGCCTGGGCCATCACCGGCGACCACCCAGGCACCGCCTGGTGGTGCCGTGGTGGCTCGTGACGGCGCTACGGTCAGGACAGGGGCGGGGGAGCAATACATCGCAAGGGAAAGAGAGAGAGAAAACGCGAGGGAAAGAGAGGGGGAGAGAGAAAGATATAACGGCGAGGGAAAGGGAGGTGAGTCGGCGGTTGATTCCGGCGAGGAGGGCTGGTGGAGAGAGGAGAGAGAGAGCTCGGGTGAGGAGAGAGAAGGAGAGAGTGGACGGTGAGAGAGAGAAGAGAGTTTGAGGGTTTTGGCTCAGTTTGCAAAACTCATCAACTGTCTCACCTTTTTCCTTATATAGGCCCTCAGTCAACCCAAGTCAAAGACTACTAGGTTTAGGAATTTATTTAATAATTTTTTGATTTAAAAATCTAATTCAAGCAATATGAATAATTCTTATTCATATATAAAACATTTTAATTAAACTCCTCAAAATTAATAAATGCAATTTATGAAAGTCCCATAATAATAATTAATTTTATTATGACTTTAATTGAATAAATCGAATCTTTAAATGAATATACGTTTCTGAAACTATTTATAAATCATTTATAAATCAATATAATATTTACTGAAAATATTGGGGTATCACAGAAGGTGACCCTCTCCGGGCACCGGGGGTCCCCTAGGGCCATAATAGAGCCCCCGAAAAAATTTCAGGCGAAAACGGAAACCGGGCCTCGGGAATGCTGTATGGGACGTGTTTTGGGCTTCCGGATCCAAACATTTCGACGTTAATTTTTTCGCCCCATATCGCACGTGAGACCCCTAAGGGACATCGGAGGCCACTAGGGTCGGTTATTGGGTCTCTGATAGGCTTGTAAGGGCGGTTTGACATGATGCAAATGTTCAGGCCCGAAAACGGGCGTCATCTGTGATATCGATGTTCGGGGATGAAGGTGACCCTCCTGGGGCACCGGAGGTCCTCTAAGGCCATAATAGAGCCGCCGAAAAAATTTCAGGGGAAAACGAAAACCGGGCCCTGGGAATGCTCTAGGGGACATGTTTTGGGCCTCCGACGCAAACTTTTCTACGTTAATATTTTCGCCGCATATCGCACGGGAGACCCCTAGGGGACATGGGAGGCCCCTAGGGTCGGTTATTGGGTCGGAAAACCGGCGTCATGGGTGATATCGGAGTTCGAGGATAAGTATTACCCTCCTAAGGCACCGGGGGTCCCCTAGGTTCATGATAGACCCTAGGAGATGTTTGGGGAAAAATGACACCCGGACCCCGGGAAGCCAAAAATCAAAGGATATAATCGACGTTTTTTTGGCTTCCGAGAGGCTCTGGACCGTAGGTGTATATTTTCACACCATATCGCACGGGACATCCCTAAGGGATATGGGAAGCCCACGGGGTCGGTTATCTGGTCTATGATAGGCTTGTAATTGCGTTTTTATAGGATGGCAATGTAAGGGCCGGAACACCAAAAGCATGGGATAAAAAGCAAGGCACAATGGCTCCAACTGGGGGATTCTAACTCACATTATTTCCACTCCATTATGAGTCAGAGAAGACAGGCAAGCAGAGTTTATACTCTGAAAGACAACAAAGATGTTCAGTTGCAGACTCAAGATCAGGTTCATGAGGAACTTGCAAGATTCTATAAGGAGATGTTGGGAGTGTCTACTGTGAGAACTAGGACAGGCCAGAGAGTTTTCTGCAGTGGTTACAAGCTCAGCATAAAGCAGCAATTGGAGTTAATTAAACCAATAACAAGAGAGGAGATTCAAGCTGCTATTTTCAACATTGATGTCACTAAGAGCCCAGGTCCCGATGGGTTTGGAAGTGGATTCTTTAGGGATGCATGGCCTGTGGTAGGGGATGATATTACTGAAGCCATCCAGGATTTCTTCAGAACTGGACAAATGCTCAAGCAGGTTAATTCAACTAATCTGTGTTTAATTCCAAAAATAGATGTTCCTGTTTATGCATCTAACTTTCGTCCTATTGCTTCTTGAAATACTTTGTACAAATGCATCACAAAAATTCTGTGTGGTAGATTAAAGCATGTCTTACCTGATTTAATTTCCATGAATCAAGGGGCATTTGTAAATGGTAGAAGTATTATGCACAATGTCCTCATCTGTTAAGACAATATTAGGCATTATAGAAGGAAATACACATCCCCTAGATGTTTATTGAAAATTGACCTCCGCAAGTCCTATGACACTATACACTGGGGTTTTATAGAAGACATGCTTCCTAGCTATGGGTTTCCACCCAAATTATGTGAATGGATCATGGCTTGCATTAAAACTACCAACTTCACTCTTTGTGTCAATGGAGAGTCTTTTGGATATTTTGAAGGCAAGAGAGGTATAAGGCAAGGTGATCCCATGTCTCCCCTGATTTTTATTTTGCTCATGGAATATCTATCTAGGATTCTGAAATTGGTAGGTCAATTGCCAGACTTTAGTTTCAATCCCATGTGTGCTTGTGTGGAATTGAATCACATTTGTTTTGCTGATGACTTAATGGTGTTCTGTAAAGCTGATAAGAATTCTGTGGGGAGAATTATGGAGGGTTTTGAATATGTTTCAAGGGTTTCTGGGTTGCAAGCAAACTCCCAGAAATCTCAATGCTCTTTGGCAGGGGTGCATAGAAGAGATAAGCACACGTTATTGAAGAAGACTGGTTTCCAGGAGGGAGAGTTCCCTATGAAATACTTTGGGGCCCCTATGACTCCTGCAAACTGGACCAAGCTGGAAACAGCTTTCTTGGTTGATAAGATTACCAAGAGAATGAATTTTTGGGCAACCAGGAACATGTCTTATGCAGGAAGGACTCAGCTGATAAATTATGTCCTCATGTCCCTGCACATGTATTGGTGTAGTATCTTTGTTCTGCCTACTGGTCTGTTGAAGCAAGTGGAACAAAAATGTATACAATTCCTTTGGGGTGGGGCTCAATTGAAACAAAAGCCTAATCTTGTAGCCTGAGATTGGATTTGTCAACCTAGGAAGAATGGTGGCCTAAGCATGAAGAATTGCAGAATATGGAATCAGGCAGTTAATGGCAAGCACATATGGGCCATTTTTGCTAAACAGTACATATTGTGGGTTAAATGGGTGAATGGTGTCTATCTGAAAGGAGTAAACTTCTGGGATTGCACTCTGAAGGTGGATAGCAGCTGGTATTGGAAAAAGCTCATAAAATTGAGAGAGAAATTTCAGGGGTATGTATGATGCTCATGGGTGTTGGAGAAGCTTAGGAGATTACACTGTCTCTGCAGGCTACACCATGCTCATGGGTGCCAGAGACAAATACAAACATGCTGACTTGGTCTGGGGGAAGTTTAACTTGCCTAGGCACAGCTTCATACTTTGGCTTGCTCACATGAGGAAGCTGCTGACACAAGATAGAATGCACTATATGGGGTTCCTACAAGGGGATGACCAATGCTACTTGTGTAATGCTCATGCTGAAGATGGGGATCATCTGGTCTTCAAGTGCAACAGAAGTGAGGCAATACTGAGGCAAGCTACAAGCTGGATAGGATGGAAAACCAAAGCAAATTCCATTCAGGGACTGCTCAATGGTGCAGCAAGAAGAGACACAATGTTTCAGAGACTGCTTGCTGCTGCTGTCACTGCTGCTGTGACTTATCATGTTTGGCTGGAAAGGAACAATGTCTGCTTTCGCCAAACAATACAACACGAGATCAGGTTTACAGTCAGAGCAAGAATGCAGGGAGTTAAGTTCACCAAGCTGAAGGCTGGAGAGAGATTTGTTTTTGCACAAATAATGTAATTAAAGTTCCAATTTTGATACTTGTGTCTAGTTTATAGAGTTTATTTGCTGTAATAGAGTACAAGGAATGTTTGTACATAGCTAAGGGGCCTAAGGTTGGAGGATACCCTACATAGTAGGTGAGCCTCTTCCTATGGCTGCCTTTTAGGTGTATTTCACAATGTCAGCAAACGGTAATGGATCTAATTCTTATCCAAAAAAAAAAAAAAAAAACAAAAGCATATTTCCCAATTTTTTTGAAGTGATTTGTAATTTTTCTGGTATTATTTCTATTTATTTTCTATTTTTCAGCCTATTTTTAATTAAAAATTAAATTAAATAGCTAAATTGTGTGAAAAATTAAAACAAAATGTTTTTTCCGTAAATTAATAATATGCTTGAAAAGTTTGAGGTGGAACTTTTGGAAAATAATTATCCAAACTCTCAAAAACCTTAGTATGAAAGTTATGCACTGTTAATGTCTACTCCTGTCAGAACCACAAAACCTTATAAGACTCTTTAGGGGGTAGTTTCTTGAGAGAGTGCTTGTGGGCGAAGAAATGCAAGCGACGCGACATGAAGCGCCTACCAGGCACCAAGTAGTGTCAAGTCGTGCGCCATCATAGCCGGACACCCACGACAACTCGACTCAAGCACCGACCCCCTATGCCGGGGACAAAGGTTGTGCCAGAGACGGACGCGATGTGACGCCGCATGAAGCGCCTACTAGGCGCCGAGTTGTGTCATATCGCGTCCACTCGGGCGCTGTCGAGGTCGACGATGGCTTACCGTGACGATGTGGGTATAGATGTTGGATGGATGTGATCTCCTTCGGGATCGAGCTATCCAGACGACGTTAGATATATGTGATCTCATTCGGGATGAGCCATCCAGCCGACGTTGGATGGATGTGATCTCCTTCGGGATGAGCTATCTAGCCGACTTGCTGGTATAAACGTCGGATGGATGTGATCTCCTTCGGGATCGAGCTATCTAAACGACGTTGGAAAGATGTGATCTCCTTCGGGATCAGCCATCATGCCGACGTCGAATGGATGTGATCTCCTTCAGGATGGAGCTGTCTAGCCGACGGGTGGGAATAATTGTCGTATGGATATTATCTCCTTCGGGATGAGCCGTCTAGCCGATGGGTAGGTGTAAACGCCGTATGGATGTGATCTCCTTCGGGATGAGCCATCTAGCCGACGGGTCGGTATAAATGTCGTATGGATGTGAACTCCTTCGGGATGAGCCGTCTAGACGACGGGTCGTTATAAACGCCGTATGGATGTGATCTCCTTTGGGGTGACCGTCTAGCCGATGGGTCGGTATAAACGTCGTATGGATGTGATCTCCTTCGGGATGAGTCGTCTAGCCGACAGGTCGGTATAGACGTCGTATGGATGTGCTCTCTTTCGGATGAGACGTCTAGCCGGCGAGTGGGTATCGAACGTCCCTTCATCGAGATTTTCACGACGAGCGTTGTGCTCGTTGGGGTCTCCCTCAGACATCCATGGGGCTAGGTACGTCGAGGTTGATTTTGGCGCAGTAATTGTGAAGGCGTGTGAGTGGCACTCGGTCCGTTTGGGTTGGCGGGGTTCCTGCTCGTGCAGTCAACCGCACACCCACAGACCTTTTCATCGATTTCTCCAAGAGCGAATCGCCTTTGACGAATCATGGTTTCCTGTGTTTGATGCCTACGGATGGTAATCGTGACCCTGAAAAGATGAGATCTCCGTCCGGCAACCTCCCAAAGGGGGTGCCGGGTGGACAACTCAAGCTGAACACGTGGTCCACCCGCATCGAGCCTTCGATGCGGCTGTGGCATGCGCTGCGTGCTCTAGCTGTTCTGTGGGATGCAGAACACTGAGCGGCTTGGGGATCCGAAAGGCCTTAGCTGTCCAATCTAGCATTCTTCGCTTAGCACGAACGACAGTCGAGCGCAAGTTGACTTCCAGATAACTCGGAAAGGCTCATACGCGTCCGGCGTCGATCTATGGTGCTACCTGGTTGATCCTGCCAGTAGTCATATGCTTGTCTCAAAGATTAAGCCATGCATGTGTAAGTATGAACTAATTCAGATTGTGAAACTGCGAATGGCTCATTAAATCAGTTATAGTTTGTTTGATGGTACCTGCTACACGGATAGCCGTAGTAATTCTAGAGCTAATACGTGCAACAAACCCCGCCTTCTGGTAGGGATGCATTTATTAGATAAAAGGTCAACGTTGGCTTTGCCTGTTGCTCTGATGATTCATGATAACTCGATGGATCGCATGGCCTTTGTACCGGTGACGCATCATTCAAATTTCTGCCCTATCAACTGTCGATGGTAGGATAGTGGCCTACCATGGTGGTGACGGGTGACAGAGCATTAGGATTCGATTCCGGAGAGGGAGCCTGAGAAACGGCTACCACATCCAAGAAAGGCAGCAGGCTCACAAATTACCCAATCCTAACACAAGGAGGTAGTGACAATAAATAACAATACCGGGCTCTTTGAGTCTGGTAATTGGAATAAGTACAATCTAAATCCTTAACGAGGATCCATTGGAGGGCAAGTCTGGTGCCAGCAGTCGTGGTAATTCCAGCTCCAATAGCGTATATTTGAGGTGTTGTAGTTAAAGGGCTCGTAGTTGGACCTTGGGGTGGGCCGACCGGTCCGCCTAGCGGTGTGCACCGGTCGTCCTGCTGCTTCTGCTGGCGATGCTCTCCTGGCCTTAACTAGCCGAGTCGTGCCACCGACGCTGTTACTTTGAAGAAATTAGAGTGCTCAAAGCAGGCCTACGCTCTGGATACATTAGCATGGGATAACATCATAGGATTCTGGTCCTATTGTGTTGGCCTTCGGGATCGGAGTAATGATTAACAGGAACAGTCGGGGGCATTCGTATTTCATAGTTAGAGGTGAAATTCTTGGATTTATGAAAGACGAACAACTGTGAAAGCATTTGCCAAGGATGTTTTCATTATTGAAGAACGAAAGTTGGGGGCTCGAAGACGATCATATACCGTCCTAGTCTCAACCATAAACGATGCCGACCAGGGATCGGCGGATGTTACTTTTAGGACGCCCCCGACACCTTATGAGAAATCAAGTTCTTGGGTTCCGGGGGAGTATTGTCGCAAGGCTGAAACATAAAGGAATAGACGGAAGGGCACCACCAGGAGTGCAGCATGCGGCGTAATTTGACTCAAGACGGGGAAACATACCAAGTCCAGACATAGTAAGTATTGACAGACTGAGAGCTCTTTCTTGATTCTATGGGTGGTGATGCATGGCTGTTCTTAGTTGGTGGAGCGATTTGTCTGGTTAATTCCATTAATGAACAAGACCTCAGCCTGCTAACTAGCTATGCGGAGTCATACCTTCGCAGCTAGCTTCTTAGAGGGACTATGGCCTTCCAGCCCAGGGAAGTTTGAGTCAATAAGAAGTCTATGATGCCCTTAGATGTTCTGGGCCGCACGTGCGCTACACTGATGTATTCAACGAGTCTATAGCCTTGGCAGAGAGGCCCGGGTAATCTTTTAAATTTTCAGCATGATGGGGATAGATTATTGCACTTGTTGGTCTTCAACGAGGAATTCCTAGTAAGTGCGAGCCATCAGCTCGCGTTGACTACGTCCCTGCCCTTTGTACACACCGCCTGTCGCTCCTACCGATTACATGTTCCGGTGAAATGTTCGGATCGCGGCGACGAGGGCGAATCGCCACCGGCGACGTCGCGAGAAGTCCATTGAACCTTATCTTTTAGAGGAAGGAGAAGTCGTAACAAGGTTTCCATAGGTAAACCTGCCGAAAGATCATTGTCGAAACCTGCCTAGCAGAACGACCCGTGAACACGTTTATCACTCCGGGGAGGGGCGCTGAAGGCCCTTGGTCTAACAACCCCTTCCCTCGATGAAGGCCGGCGCAAAAACGAACCCCGGCGCGAAAAGCGCCAAGGAACATGAACACATAGATTGCCCTCCCACGTCTGGTTCACCGGCGTTGGGCGTGGCACCTGTACATACTTACAAAACGACTCTCGGCAACGGATATATCAGCTCTCGCATCGATGAAGAACTTAGCAAAATGCGATACTTGCTGTGAATTGCAGAATTCCGTGAACCATCGAGTCTTTGAACACAAGTTGCGCCTGAAGCCATCAGGCCGAGGGCACGTCTGCATGGGCGCCACGCATCGCGTCTCCCCAACCCACCTCGCGTGGGAGGGGGGAAGGAGGATGGGCTCCCGTACCTCACCAGGCACGGCTGGCCTAAATAGGGAGCCCACGGCGATGAGCAGCCGCGACGATTGGTGGATTTAAACTCACGGATCGCGCTGAGCAAGCAAGCGGCCATGAAAGCTCGAAGGACCCCGAGCAAACGTTCACAACCGTTGCGACCCCATGTCAGGCGGGGCTACCCGCTGAGTTTAAGCATATCAATAAGCGGAGGAAGAGAAACTTATAAGGATTCCCCTAGTAGTGGCGAGTGAACCGGGAAGACCCCAGTTTGAAAAACGGGCGGCCTCGCCGTCCGAATTGTAGTCTAGAGAAGCGTTCTCTTCGACGGACCGGGCCCAAGTCCCCTGGAAATGGGCACCCGAGAGGGTGAGAGCCCCGTCGTGCTCGGTTGTGTCGCACCACGAGGCGCTGTCGCCAAGTCGGGTTGTTTGGGAATGCAGCCCTAAGCGGGCGGTAAATTCCGTCCAAGGCTAAATACTGGCGAGAGACCGATAGCGAACAAGTACCGCGAGGGAAAGATTAAAAGGACTTTGAAAAGAGCGTCAAAG
>CM076151.1:29725000-29750000 GCA_038025085.1 Tetragonia tetragonoides | reverse complement strand
GTTAGTTTTACTCTACTGATGATGGTATCACGATGGTAATTCAACCTAGTACGAGAGGAACCGTTGATTCACACAATTGGTCATCGCGCTTGGTTGAAAATCCAGTGGCGCGAAGCTACCGTGTGCTGGATTATGACTGAACGCCTATAAGTCAGAATCCGGGCCAGAAGTGACGCAGGCGCTCGCCGCCCGATTGCCGACCAGCAGTAAGGGCGTCGACCCTCAAGAGCACATGTAGTAGGCTAAGCCAGCGCGGCGGATGCGCCGCGAGGGCCGCTTTAAAGTACAAGTCCTACCGAGCGGCGAGTTGAATCCTTTGCAGATGACTTAAATATGCAACGGGGTGTTGTAAGTGGTAGACTGGCCTTCCTGCCACGATCCACTGAGATTCAGCCCTAGTTGTTTCGATTCGTCCCTCCCCCCTTCCCCCCAAATCTCCAATTCTTGCTATGTTGGGTGAAAAAGAGGTTAGTAAAAAGGATACAAGGGCTAACCATGAACACAAGAGACAAGAGACAAAGTATGAACAACATGGCGTTGTGCGTGCTAACTATGAAAACATCCCAAGTATGAAAACATCCCAGGTATGAAGACATCCCAAGTATGAAGAACATGCCTAGAGGCTATGGCTCCTTTGTCCCATGGGGCTGCAGCACCCTTGTCCCATGGCCCTGCAGCACCTTGTCCCATGCCGCAGCACCTTGGCCAATGTCCCATGACGCAACACCTTGTCCCATGACCCATGACGCAACACCTTGTCCCATGTCCCATGTCCCATAACCCATAACGCAGCACCTTGTCCCATGTCCAATGACACAGCACCTTGTCCCATGACCCATGATGCAGCACCTTGTCCCATGACCCATGACGCACCACCTTGTCCCATGACCCATGACGCAACACCTTGTCCCATGACCCATGACGCAGCACCTTGTCCCATGTCCCATATCCCATGACGCAGCACATTGTCCCATGACACAGCACCTTGTCCTATGTCCCATGACGCCCCACCTTGTCCCGTGACCCATGACGCAGCACCTTATCCCGTGACCCATGACGCAGCACCTTGTCCCTTGACCCATGACGTAGCACCTTGTCCCATGTCCCATGTCCCATGACGCAGCACCTTGTCTTATTTCCCGTGACGCAGCACCTTGTCCCATGTCCAAGGACGCAACACCTTGTCCCATCTCCCATGACGCAGCACCTTGTCCCATGTCCCATGACGCAGCACCTCGTCCTATGTCCCGTGACCCATAACGCAACACCTTTTCCCATGTCCCATGACACAGCACGATGCAACACCATGCAGCACCATGACCCATGCGTTGCAGCACGATGCAAGACATTGCCGCACCATGACCCATGCGTTGCAGCACGATGCAACACGATGCAGCACCGTGACCCATGCGTTGCAGCAGGATGCAACACCATGCAGCACCATGACCCATGCGTTGCAGCACGATGCAACACCACACAACACCCATGCCCCGAGAATGCTCTAGGGGGTGTGTTTTGGGCCTCCGAACGCGATCTTTTCGACGTTAATGTTTTCGCCCCATATCGCACGAGAGACCACTACGGGACATGGGAGGCCCCCAGGGTCGGTTATTGGGTCTCTGATAGGCTTATTTTTAAGGGCGGTTTGACGCGATGCGAATGTTAAGGCCTGAAAACGGGCGACATGTGTGAAATCGGAGATCGAGGAGGAAGGTGACCCTCCCGGGGCACCGAGGGTCCCTTAGGGCCATGCTAGAGCCCCCGAAAAATTTCTGGTGAAAATGGAAACCGGGCCCCGGGAATGGTCTAGGGGACGTGTTTTGGGCCTCCGGACGCAAACTTTTCGACGTTAATATTTTTGCCCCATATTGCACGGGAGACCACTAGGGGACATGGGAGGCCCCTAGGGTCGGTTATTGGGTCTCTCATAGGCTTATTTTTAAGGGCGGTTTGACGCTTGCGAATGTTTTTGGTGCAAGTCAGAAATTGTACTATTGCTTACTGTAATGTAACAAGATTACAGTCCTTAGGCAATACAGATCCAAGGCCACCTACTAGGTAGGGTTCCTTTTTGCTACATCCCTCTACTACCTTACAACCCTTCAATCTGGTGCAACTCACTACAGGCAGTGGTTCACCATCTCTGTAGACATTACAATTTGCAAAAATTATTCCTCACCATCTCTGTAAACATTACAATTTGCAAAAATTATTTCTGACTTACAGCAAAATACAAAAACATAAATAGCTAAAAATATTACAACTTCTTTTAGCTTTTCAACTCTGCTTGGAACTGTTTCATTCCTCATTCTGCCTTGCTTCATCAACCTGCTGCTGATTACCTGCTGGTACCTACTGCTGAGCTTCTGATGATATCTGCTTCTGCCTATTCCTTCAGGAATCTTTTTCCTTTTTCCTGCACAGGATATTTTCTTCTAGTTTCCTTTCTTTTGTTTTTCTGTTTCTCTTTGCTCTGCTTTTCTCCAGCTTCCTGCCCCTGGTTTTCTGCTGGGTGCTGCTTCTGCTCCCCTTCTGCAGTCTGCTAGGCTAATTCCTGCAGCATGTTCTGATGTCTTGCAGGGTTTTATTGATTTTTCTGCTGAGATCTGCTTCTGCCCATTCCCCTATTCTCCCTTTTTTCTGCATTTATTCCGTTGCCTTACAGAATTCTTGCTGCTCTGCTGAGGATCTGATGAGTCCTGCTTCTACCTTTCTGTGCTGCCCTATTGCTGATTAATTTGCACCTTATCTCAATTATTGCAGTGCTTCTGGGATCTCTATATCTCATCTACCCATCTCTTGTCCCTGCTGGATATCTTTCTCTTGCTGTTGCTGTACTGTTGGGCTTTGATTCTAACAATTTGATGTATCTGTTGCATGATTTGTGCTGCTGGAATGCTGCCTCCCCCAGCAAAATGAGTGTTCCTGCATTTCCAGACCCAGTACACAGCTGCTGCTAGCCCAGATGCATACACTCCCTTCCTGACTGTCGAGCACTTTTGCCTACTTATCCAGTTGAGCATTCCCTGTATTGTTTTTTATTTTGCTGAAATCCCCAGCCAATTCTTTACCTGTTCCAGGACTGTTGTTGCGACTTTGCAATTAAAGAACAGATGGTTATGGTCTTCTGGCTTCAGCTTGCACATGTAGCATATTGCATCCCCATTCAAGAATCCCATTCTCTTCAGTCTATCTTTGGTCAACAATCTTTCCTTTTGTGCTAGCCAGAGGCAGAAGCTTTGCCTAGGCATGGATAGTTTCCCCCAGATTAAATCTGCATGTCTGTATTTTGGCATATTTCCTTGCATCATTCTGTATCCACTTGCAGCAGTATATAGGCCATCAGTTTCAAACTTCCATGTCCCCCTTGTGGTGTAATGTGCCTGGAAGTGGCTTTTGGTCTTGTTCAGCTTGTTCCAGTACCAGCTAGATCCCTAGACTGGAGCATAGTTCCAAAGGTTGACACCTTTCAGATAAACTCCATTGATCCATCTTACCCATAGTGTAGCTTTCTTTGTGGCTAGGTCCCAGATATGCTTACCATTTAGAGCTATGTTGAACCATTTGCAGTTTTTAACATTTAGTCCACCATTTTTCCTTGGTCTGCACACCATGTCCCATGCCACCAAGCTTGTCTTGTGTTTTTGTTCAGTTGTCCCCCATAAGAAAAATCTGCATTTTTGCTCCACACTTTTCAGTACCCCAGTAGGCATAATGAATATGCTAGACCAGTATACATGTATGGAAAATAATACAGAATTAATTAATTGTACTCTTCCTGCATAAGAGAGGTTCCTAGAGGCCCAAATCTGCAATTTCCTAGTCATCTTATCCACCAAGCACTCACAATCAATTTTGCTCCATTTTGACGGGGATAGAGGGACACCCAGGTATTTCATGGGTAGGGTTCCCTCTCTAAATCCTGAGATGTGTAACAAATCATTTTTCATTTGATCATTTACCCCTGCAACATAAATGTTTGATTTTTCCTTATTTGCATATAGACCAGTGACATGTGAGAAGTGGTTTATGCTGTTCATCATGATGTTCACAGGCTCTGGGGCAGCTTTGTAGAAGCACATTAGGTCATCAGCAAAGCATAAATGACTCAGGCCAAGCTCTTTGCACATGGGATGCCAACTGAAGCTTTTATCCATGCAGGCTATTTTTCAGTGTTCTAGACAGGTATTCCATAACTAATACAAAGATTAGTGGAGAGATTGGATCACCCTGTCTAATGCCACGTTTTGCAGTAAAGTATCCATGTGTTTCCCCATTCAGATTGATGCAGAAGCTTGCTGTTTGGATGCATTCAATTAGCCATCCACTGAATTTTGCAAGGAATCCATGCCCTTGTGGCATTTCCTTCACAAATCCCCAGTGTATTGTGTCATATGCCTTTCTCAGGTCTATCTTCATCAAGCATCTAGGTGAGGATTGTTTTCTGTTGTAGTGCTTAATGAGGTCCTGACATATCATGATGTTATTCACAATTGATCTTTGGGCCACAAAGGCTCCTTGGTTCTCTGAAACAAGCCTTGGGAGAACTTTGGCCAGTCTTCCACACATGATCTTGGATATGCACTTGTAGATTGTGTTGCCGCATGCTATGGGTCTGAAATCAGATGCCTTTTCTGGGTTTTGTATCTTCTGTATAAGGCATAGGTTTGTAGCATTCACTTCTTTAAGCATTCTGGATGACTCAAAGAAGTCAATGATAGCTTCAGTCACTTCACGCCCTACAATATGCCATGTTGCCTTAAAGAAGCCTGAGCCAAATCCATCTAGGCCCGGGCTTTTGTTGCTGTCTATCTCAAACATTGCTGTTTTCACCTCAGTGGCACTGACTAGAGCAATGAGGTTCATTTGTTGATGTATATCCAGTTTGTGACCTGCTGAGAAGAAACTGGCTTCTGCTGTAGCTGCCCTATCCCCTGAGACTCCCAACATTTCTTTGTAAAATCTCACAAATTCGTCCATAACCAACTGTTTATCTTCCAGTAGAGCCCCCTGCTGTGTTCTGATTGAGAGCACTCTATTCTTGTGTCTTCTTTGCTTCATAACAGCATGGAAGAAGTGTGTGTTTCCATCCCCCAGCTGCACCCAATTAGCCTTGCTTTTCTGCTGTAAGAAGTTTTCTGCAGCCATATTCAGCTCATTGTATTTTTTCCTAGCCTGTAGTTCCTTCTGCTGTGTTTCCTCATTTAAGGGATCATTGTTAGCATCAATCTGAGCTTGAGTCATGTTTGCTCTTGCAATGTCTGCTTTTGCTACAATGTCCCTAAAATCATTTCTGTTTAAGTTCTTCAGCACTTGTCTCACTTTTTTGAGCTTTCTGTACACTCTGAACATTTTTGTGCCTTGTGTTCTGAAATTCCAAGCTTGCTGCACCATAGCATGGAATTCAGAGTGGAGGCTCCACATGTTGAAGTATTTGAAGGGTGTTTTTGTTTTTGCAGGCTGTGACTGAAGGGCCAAACAGATTGGTGAATGGTCTGAAACTCCCTCTGGGTGGAATTTAAGGTCAAATTGATCCAATTCCTGGAACCAGAGGCTGTTTGCAAAGGCCCAATCTATTTTTGAGTAAACTCTCCCCCCCTTTTCATGTTTGTTGTTCCATGTAAACTTGCACCCTGACCATCTCATTTCAGTGAGGAAGCATTGCTCAATACACTCTTTGAACTCCTGGGTTTCAGAGAATGTAACAAGATTCCCTCCTTCTCTGTTTTCAGCTAGCATAACATTGTTGAAGTCTCCTCCAATAAACCATGGTTTATTACAGTTGCTAGCAAAATCATACAGGTCTTTCCATAGGATTTTTCTTTCTTCTTTTTCATTTAGGCCATAGACAAAACTAGCCACAAATTCTTTTTTTTCCACAATATTCACCACTTTGCATATAATCATTTGCACCAAAGAGAATAAAATATCCACATGAAAAAAATTTGGTATCCATCTTAACCAGATTCTACCTAAACTGTGCTCATTGTGATTGCTATATGAATCCCATCCTGGCATGAAACTATTTTTGTATTTTCCAAGGTTAGCTAATCTGATTTTAGTTTCTAAAAAAGCCACCATTCCACATTTATTTTCTTTACAAAAAAGGGCTACATCCCTTTGTTTATTTGGGCCATTTACACCTCTAACATTCCATACTAGTATCCTATCCATGACCCACAGTCAAGGTAGGAGACTTACCATGTAATGGCACCTCAACTGCATTCTGAACTTTCTGTTGTTCTGGCTCCAGTGTTTCTGTCTGAGCCTCCAGTGTTTCTTCTTCATTTTGTAGGATTTCAAAACTGTTCTGTATCTCAGAGCCAGTTGTATGTTGTTGAACTTTTCTATACTGGCCTCTTCCTGCTCTTGTCCCTCTCCCTGCATTCCATGCTCTTCCTCTCCCTCTTCCTGCAATCTGCCATTGTTGAGTTCTAGGAGGCAGAATTTGTGGCTTCTGTGCAGGTAATGTTTGTGGCACAGGGGCTGCAGTTACTTTCTTTCTGCATTCTTCCTCAGTATGCCCATATTGTTTGCAGTGTTTGCAGAGAATAGGCTTCCAGTCGTATTCCACTTCTTGTTCCACAATATTACCTTTTTCATTCTTGTAATGCACCTTACTAGGGTATTCAGATCCCACTGCCACCTCAATCAAAACTCTAGCAAATTGGATCCCTACTTTGAGCTCTTTGTTTTTGTCTGCCATCATTGGCCTTCCTACAAGGCTGGCAATCTTGCTCAGGCCCTTAGCATTCCAATATTTCACATTAAGGCTAGGAAATTTGACCCAAATAGGTATTGAGCTTAATTCTTCCTGCGCATAATCCACATTTTCAGACCACTGCCTCACTATCATAGGTTTGTTGTCAAAATGATATACTCCCTCTTGAATCACAACATCTCTTTGTTCTATTGAATCAAACCTAACCAGCACCAATCCATTTTTCATCATGGCTATTTTATTCATCCCTCGCTTAGCCCAGATTCTTCTTAAGTACCCACTTAACACATTAATTGGAGGTTTTGATCCCATAATATAGCATACGACAGCTTTGTTCCAGTAATTTACTTCAGATTCTATATCCATGTAATTAATTTCCCCTACAGGTTTCCCTTCATGCATAATTGGCTCAACAAAATCCAATTTAAATCCAGAATTTTTTAATTTGGATATGTCAAATTTATCCTAAGCTGAGGTATTACCTGCAGTAGCTGTCTCTTGCTGTTTGGTCGGTTCTGGGCCGTCATCTTCATCCTCAGACGAAGAGAGTGTTCGTGCCTTTTCCTTCATTTTTGAGAGCCACGAATTGATCTTTTCTTTCGCAATTTCCATCTGTTGAACAGTTTCAGGTGTCATAACCTCCGGTGCTTCCAATTCGTCAGTTAGGTTTCGCACAACTCGATCTAAATTGTCTCGGGTCATGCTTAAATTTTGTCTCTGAATCGCTGTTTTCGTCGGGCCTGGTGGTACTGAGTTCCCTCCATTGTCATCTTGCTTGTCTCTCCCTCGCTTTGCCTTATCTTTCTTCCCTATGGGTACTCACAGTGCGTCAATGGCGGACGGACGGTGTAGAGGAGAGAAGTCGGAGCATTTTAGAGGAGAGAGAAAATGCGAAGCTGCGCGATGGGCGATGCGGTCCGCTTGCGAATGTTTTTTTTTGGTGCAAGTCAGAAATTGTATTATTGCTCTCTGCAATGTAACAAGATTACAGTCCTTAGGCAATGCAGATCCAAGGCCACCTACTAGGTAGGGTTACTTTTTTCTACATCCCTCTACTACCTTACATCCCTTCAATCTGGTGCAACTCACTACAGACAGTGGTTCACCCGCTCTATAAACATTACAATTTGCAAAAATTGTTTCTCACAATCTCTGTAAACATTACAATTTGCAAAAATTATTTCTGACTTACAACAAAATACAAAAACATATATATCTGAAAATATTACAACAAAAACTTCAAGGAGCTGATTCATTCCTCCTTCTTTCTTGCTTCATCTACCTGCTGTGCCCACTCAAGCTGATCCACATTACTCTACTGTCTAGCTCCCTGTACAGGTACTGGAGTCCTGCATTCCTTCTGTTTTTTCCTGCAAAAACCTCTCCTGGAGTCTGGTCCTGCCTATCTGCTGGGTCTGCTGTGGTACACAGATCAGCTTAAAATCTCTCTAACCATTTTTTATCCCTGCTGTTGATCTTTCTCATCCTGCTGCATTGCTGCTGAAAACTGCTGCCTGAATTCCTGCACAGCTGCAGTTGTTCTGATTCAGAGTCTCTCTGTAACAATCTGTTTCTATATCCTTCCTGGAGCCCTTTTCCTCAATGTCCTCTGCTGGGGCATTCTTCCTGACCTGATATATCTTCCCTTTTTTTCCTGCAATCACAGTTTGCTGTCTTCCTCCTGCTATCCATTGTCTTGATTTCTATATAGGTACTGATGTCCTGCTGTCTCAGCTGGTTGCTCATCTGGTGCAGTTCTGTCTTTCTACCTGAGTCTTCTGTGGTGCAAGAGCAATTAAATTCTTTCTAGCCATTTTTTGTCCTTGCTGTTGATTTTTCTCAGTCTGCTGCACTGTTGTATTCTGACCCTCATTGGTTGTTGGATCTGCTGCATGGTCTGCATCTCAGTAAGAGTGCTTCCCACAAAATGTTTAATGTTCCTGCTTCTCCACAGCCAGTATACTGCTCCTGCTATCCCAGGTGCATACACTTCCTTCCTGAAATTTGAGCATTTATGCCTACTTATCCAGTTCAGCAAGCTCTGAATTGTGTTTGTTCTTGATGTAATCTGTAACCAGCTTCTCACTTGCTCTAAAACACCTGCAGCTATATTACATGTGAAGAAAAGGTGATTATGATCTTCTGGCTTTGCTTTGCATAGGTTGCATACATCATCTCCATTCAGGAAGCCCATTTTCTGCAATCTGTCCTTAGTTAACAATCTCCCCTGTTGAGCCAACCATAGGCAGAAGCTGTGTCTTGGCATTGTTACTCTTCCCCAAATCAGATTGGCATGTCTATATTTAGGCATATCTCCCATCAAAGTGCTATATCCCCTTGCAGCTGTATAGCAACCATCTGCATCTCTTTTCCAGACCCCTCTGGATGTGTAATGCTCCTGGAAATAGCTCTTGCTTTTGTTGAGTTTGGTCCAGTACCAGCTAGCACCCCACACTGGTGCATAGTCCCAGAGATTGGTGCCTTTCAGATATATCCCATTTATCCATTTTACCCACAAGGTATCTTTTTTTGTGGCTAAATCCCAGATATGTTTTCCATTCAGAGCCAAATTAAACCATTTGCAATTTTTGATGTTTATGCCCCCATTTTTCCTAGGTCTGCATACTATATCCCATGCCACCAGGTTGGTTTTATGCTTCTGCTCAGTGGAACCCCATAAGAAATATCTGCATTTTTGTTCTACATTTTTAAGTACCCCTGCAGGCATTATGAAAATGCTAGACCAGTACACATGTATAGAGAAAAGCACAAAAATTATGAGTTGAGCTCTTCCTGCATATGATAGATTCCTAGAGGCCCATATCTGTAATTTTTTGGTCATTTTATCAACCAAGCACTCACAGTCAATTTTGCTCCATTTAGATGGTGAAAGTGGGACTCCCAAATACTTCATAGGTAATGTACCCTCCCTGAACCCAGATAATGCTAACAATTCTCTTTTTGTTTCCTCATCCACACCAGCTATGTAAAGGTTAGATTTCTCCTTATTAGCATACAGACCAGTAGCTTGAGCAAAGTAATTTATGCAATTCATCATAATACTTACAGATTCAGGGCCTGCTTTGCAGAAACACATCAAATCATCAGCAAAGCACAAGTGACTCAAAGCTAGTTCCTTGCACATGGGGTGCCAGCTGAAGCTTTTGTCCCTACATGCTATTTTCAGAATCCTTGAGAAATACTCCATGACCAGCACAAATATCAATGGGGATACTGGATCTCCTTGTCTGATGCCACGTTTAGCAAGAAAGAATCCATGTACCCCTCCATTTATGTTGATGCTGAAACTTGCAGTTTGTATACATTCAAGTATCCATCCAATGAACTTAATTGGGAATCCATACCCTTGCAGCATCTCCTTCATAAAACTCCAGTGGATTGTATCATAAGCTTTCCTCAGGTCTATCTTCATCAAGCATCTAGGTGAGGATTGCTTCCTGTTGTAGTGCTTGATTAGGTCCTGACATATCATGATGTTGTGCACAATTGACCTCTGTGCCACAAAGGCACCCTGGTTCACAGAGATGAGGTCAGGTAGCACTGTTGCCAATCTCCCACATAGGATCTTTGAAATGCATTTGTATATGGTGTTGCAGCATGCTATAGGTCTAAAATCAGAGGCTTTTTCAGGGTTCCCTATTTTCTGCACAAGACAAAGGTTTGTTGCATTCACCTCTTTCAGCATTTTAGAGGATTCAAAAAAATCTATAATTGCATTGGACACTTCTTCCCCGACAATACTCCATGCTTCCTTGAAGAAGCCTGAGCCAAAGCCATCAGGGCCTGGGCTTTTATTCTTATCAATGTCAAACATAGCTCTCTGTACTTCCTCAGCAGTCACTGGATCACTAATGCTCATCTGTTGTTGCATATTTAATTTCTTCCCTGCTGTAAAGAAACTCTCCTCTGCTGTAGTGCCTCTGGTGCCTGATACCCCCAGCATCTTCCTGTAAAACCCCACAAATTCTTCAATAATCAAATCTTTATCCTCCAATAAGATGCCCTCTTGTGTCTTGATGGAGTGCAATCTGTTTTGTTGCCTTCTCTGTTTCATAATTGCATGGAAAAACTGATTGTTTCCATCTCCCAGTTGAACCCATCTAGCCTTGCTCTTTTGTTGAAGGAATGTCTCAGCTGCCAGGTTTAGGTCATTGAACCTTTTCCTAGCCTGAATTTCTCCCTTCTGCAGTAGCTCATTCAGTGGCTCTTTGCTTGCATCTTCCTGTGCTTGATTCATCACTGATCTAGCAATATCAGTCTGTACTAAAATATCACTAAATTCAGCTCTGTTAAGCTTTTTCAAGGCCTGTTTCACATTTTTCAGTTTTTGGTAAACCCTAAACATTTTAGTACCATGTGTTCTACAATTCCATGCTTGCTGCACCAAGGCTAGGAATTCAGAGTGGAGGCACCACATATTAAAGAATTTAAAGGGGGTTTTATTTATAATTTGGTTTTTGTGCAGATTTATGTAGATAGGGGAATGATCAGATACATCCTCTGGCATGAACTGTAGGGTGCACTGGTCAAACTCCTGCATCCATAAACTATTGACAAAAACCCAATCTATCTTAGAGTATACTCTTTCCCTCCCTTCCTGCCTATTGTTCCAGGTGAATGGGCACCCAGACCAGCTCATTTCAGTGAGGAAACAACTATCCATACAGGATTTAAAATCCTGGATTTCAGCAAAGGTAACTGGCAAACCACCTTGTCTGTTCCCAGGTAGCAAAACATTGTTGAAATCCCCCCCAACAATCCATGGTTTGTTGCAGATAGTTGCAAAATCATTAATGTCCTTCCACAATTGCTTCCTATCTTCTTTCTCATTCATTCCATATACAAAACTCATCACAAAATCCTTTTTCCCCTCCTTGTTTCTCACATTACAAATCACCATTTGCACAGAGGAAAAAATAATATCAACATGAAAATAATTAGGTAACCACCTAATCCATATTCTACCATGTCTGTGTTCATTGTGGTTGCTAAAAGATTCCCATTCTGGCATGAAACTATTTTTGCATTTTTCCATATTAACTAATCTAAGTTTTGTTTCAAGAAATGCCACCAATCAACATTTATTTTTTTTTACAGTAGAGGGCCACATCCCTCTGCTTGTTTGGGCCATTCAGGCCTCTAACATTCCAAATAAACAACCTATCCATGACTATTAGTCAAGATAGGAGTCTTACCATGTTCTGGCTCTTCCTCTGATGGTTGTTCTTCCTGCATTCCTGGCTCTGTTACTGGCCCTTGTACCTGTCTTCCCTCTTGTTCCCCATCTACTTCTTGCAGTATATCAAAGGGGTTCTGTAATTGGGTTGCTGCATTGTTGGTCTGTTGGACTTGTCTATAGACACCTCTTCCAGCCCTTGCCCCTTTCCCTGCATTGCCCATCCTGCCTCTGCCTCTCCCTGCATTCTGCCATTGCTGTGTTCTTGGCTTTGCTTGCTGTGCAGGTATTTGTTGCACAGGTATTGTCTTTGTCATAGGCTCCTGTATTGCTTTCTTTTTCTTGCATTCAGTCTCACTGTGTCCATGTTGTTTGCAGTGGTTGCATAGTACAGGTTTCCAGTCATACTCGACTTCTTGTTCCGCTATGTTCCCTCTTTCATTCTTGTAGTGTACCTTATCTGGATATTTCCCCCCTATCTCCACTTCAATCAACACTCTGGCATACTGGATCCCTACTTTCAGTTCAGTGTTTCTGTCAGCCATCATTGGTCTGCCTACCAAGCTTGCCATTTTACTCAGCCCTACTGCATTCCAATATTTGACACTCAGACCCGGGAATTTGACCCAAATAGGAACAGATGTTAGCTCCTCATGAGCATAGTCTATATTCTCAGACCAAGGTCTCACAATCATTGGTTTGTTGTCAAAATGATAAACCCCTTCCTCTAGCACTGCATCTCTTTGTTCCATTGAATCGAATCGCACAATAACTAGTCCATTTTTCATCATAGCTATTTTATTCATTCCCCTCTTCGACCAAATTCTCCTAAGGAATCCACTAAGCACACTGATAGGTGGTCTTGACCCCATAACATAGCAAACAACAGATTGATTCCAATAATTAATTTCAGATTCTATGTCCTTGAGGTTTATTTCTCCTACAGGTTTTCCATCGAGCATTACGGGTACTATAAAATCTAATTTAAATCCAGCATTTTTGAGTTTTGTAATGTCAAATTTTTCCGAAGCAGATGTTTTACCTGAATCTGCAAATTGTTGCTCTTTTTCTTGTGGTACAGTTTCGACCTGCTCTTCATCGGAGGCTTGATTGCTGGCCCTTTCCTTCATCTTCGACATCCAAGAATTAATTTTTTCTTACGCTAATTCAATTTGCTGCATAGTTTCAGTATGCACTTCCGGTGTCATGATGTCTGGGTCCTCCAATTCATCCGTTAGATTTCTCATAACTCGACCTAGGTTTTCATGAGTTGCGGTCGATCGTTTTCTTTGTGTCACATTCTTCGTGGGACAAGGTGGAGCTGTCGATTTCTTCGCACCCTCATCATCGTTTCCATTCCCTCGCTTAGATTTCTCTTTCTTCCCCATCGAACTCAGGGTTGTTAATGGAGTTTAACGAACTCTGTGGAGAAGAAAGGGGGAGAGCATTTTAGGGAGAGAAAGGGTTTCGACGAATGTTAAGCCCTGAAAACGGGCGACATGTGTGAAATCGGAGTTCGGGGAGGAAGATGACCCTCCCGGGGCACCGAGGGACCCTTAGGGCCATAATAGAGCACAAGAACAAATTTCGGGCGAAAACGAAAACTAGGCCCCGGGAATGCTCTAGGGGACGTCTTTTGGGCCTCCGGACACAAACTTTTCGACGTTAATATTTTCGCCCCATATCGCACGGGAGACTCCTAGGGGACATGGCAGGCCCCTAGGGTCGGTTATTGGGTCCCTGATAGTCTTGTAAGGGCGGTTTACGAGATGCCAATGTATAGGGTCGGAATACCGGCGTCATGGGTGATATCGGAGTTTAGGGATAAGTATGACCCTCCCGGGGCACCAGGGGTCCCCTAGGGTCAAGATACACCCCTAGGAGATGTTTGGGCAAAAATGACACCCGAGCCCCGAGAAGCCAAAAATCAAAGGATATAATCCACTTTCTTTTGGCTTCCTAGAGGCTACGGACCGTAGGTGTATATTTTCACACCATATCGCACGGGACATCCCTAAGGGATATGGGAAGCCCCCAGGGTCGGTTATCTGGTCCATGACAGGCTTGTAATTGTGTTTTTACGGGATGGTAGTGTAAGGGTCGGAACACCAAAAGCATGGGGGGTTCGCATTGTTGCAATGGAAATTTTCTGATTTTCTCTCTCTACATTTTCTCTGTCGATGCCTTAGCTTCGAGGGATGACGAGAAAAACTAGAGCGCAAATGCGAGCTGAAGAAGAAGCAAAACAACAATTGATTAATGCACAAAATAAATCTGTTAATCCTTCTACAATGGGTAGTCCCAATCAACCAAACCCTGTAAATGTTGCAAGAAATCTGAATAATGAGCTCGAGGGTTTACAAATTGAAAATGTTAATACCAAAACAATTGCTGATATTGAAGAAGCACGAAACAAGCTGAATGGATGGCTTGATGTTATTATTGGCAATTCTGGAAACAAAGCGAAGGAATCGTGGGCAGATGCAGTGGAAATGGAGGAAGCTGCTGCACCAAAATCGCCAGCTCCAACTGGTAAGCACACTGTCTGGGATTCCTTTGATTTGTCAAAATTGGATAATGCTAGGTTTAAGCTTGATTTTATTGAACCTGAGATCCATGGAGATACACAAGTTACGGGTATTAACAGAGAAGATATTCTATCTGAAATTGCATACTGGAGTAAAGCAATTGTGTGTTATGTAATAGGGGCTAGACCACCTAGTTCAGTTCTTAATACCTTTTGTCTAAAAGAATGGGGGAAACATGGAATTAACAAAATTTTCTTGCTTAAAAATGGAATTACCTTGGTTCGTTTTGATACTGATGAGGGGAAGAATGCTGTGATTAATAATGGTATTTTTCATTTTGACAATAAACCTGTGATTGTGAGGCAATGGACTAAGGATCTTGATCTGTCAAAAGAAGAAATTAATTCAGTTCCAATTTGGGTGAGATTTATGGGACTGGATGTTAAATACTGGAGTGCTCCAGGGCTCAGTAAGCTTAGTAGCTTGATTGGGAATCCTCTCATGGCAGATAAGAATACACAGTTGAAAAGGGGTGTGAATATTGCTCGAGTCTTGATAGAGGTGGATGTTAATTCTAAAATGCCTGCAATTGTTCACCTGAGAATTGATAGAGGAATTATCCTTGAACAAAGGGTAAAATATGAATGGAAACCTGTCACTTGCACACATTGTAAGAGTTATGGGCATGTGGAGGAGGATTGTAGGAAAAAGCACAAGAAAGTTTGGGTCCCTGTGAACAAAAACCCTGCTCCTGAAGTGGTACAAGCAGCTGAGGTTGTTGAGGTTGTTGTGCAGAAACCTACAGCTCCAATTCAAACAGAATGGCAGAATCCATAGGGGACAGCCAACCCAAGGCAAGAACCAGTACAGGAGACTCCAGTGCATAACAAATTTTCCATATTGAATCAGGAAGAAGGGATTTCAGTGATGGTGAACAAGGAAGTGCTGAACCGTGTGAGCCTCCTGAGGGGCATGGATAGGGTCATCTCTTGGAACATAAGGGGCCTCAATGGCCTGAATAAGCAGAATGAAATAAATACTTTCTGCAGAATAAATAATGCTGGCCTTAGTGGAATTCTTGAAACTAAGCTGAAGCCAAATAATATTGAAACAATTAAAAATAATGTCTTAAAGGGGTGGAACTCTTTCTTCAATAGCAGTACCCACCCAAATGGAAGAATTTCGGTTTTTTGGAAGCCCACAAGCTTTTCAGTTGATATTATGCATGTTTCTGCTCAGATGGCGACTGCAAGGGTTACAAATTTGATGCAACATGGTCAGTTCTATGTGTCTTCATCTATGGACACAGTGAAAAGGAGGATAGAAGGAGCCTTTGGCAAGAAATGAAGCAGTTTGCTATGAATGATGTCCCTTGGTTAGCTTTGGGGGATTTTAACAATGTTCATAAGCCTCAAGACAGAGTGGGTGGCCAAGCTGTGTCTTTGGGGGAAGTTTGTGAGTTTGAAAATTGCATCAATGAATGTTATCTCTTGGAACTAGCCTACATTGGGTGTCAGTTCACATAGAATGACAGGCATGAGCAAGGTCCTAGGGTCTTCTCAAAGATTGATATAGTTTTCTGCACAGACTCTTAGTTGAAGTTGTATGAAAACTGCAAGGTTCATTTCTTCCCAGAGGGAGTTTCTGATCATAGCCCTATTGTGATTACCCTGCAGCCTGAACCTCTCACTAGAACATCCAGATTCTGTTATTTCAATATGTGGGGTAGGAATCCCAAGTTCCTGGCCATGGTGAAAGAGGCCTGGAGTAACAGTGTAAAAGGGACCAAGATGTTCAGGATGCTGAATAAGCTCAAGAGAACCAAGCACCTTCTTAAGAGCTTGAACAAATCTGAATATGCTGATATATTGGGACATGTGCAAATTGCAAGGGAAAAAATGAACATGTTACAGGGGAGGGTGAACCTCTTTCCATCTGATTGTACACTGCAATTAGAAGAGAGGGTAGCCAGAATACACTTCCTTAACCTGAATAAAGATGTGGAGGGATTTTTTCATCAAAAAAGCAAGGCTAAATGGATGCAATTGGGGGACTCCAAAAGATGTGGAGGGTTTATACCCTAAGAGATAGCAGTGGCATGCAACTGCAGACTCAGGAGGAGATACATATGGAATTAGCTCATTTCTACAAGAATATGCTGGGGGTCACCACTAAGAGAACAAAACCAGATGAAAGGGTTTTCCAATCACGGTATACACTCAACATACAGCAACAGCTCAACTTAATTAGGCATGTGACAAGTGAGGAGATAAAATCTGCAATGTTCAGTATTGACATTAATAAAAGCCATGGACCCGATGGATTTGGGAGTGGATTTTTCAGAGATGCATGGCCAGTGATAGGAGATGAAGTTATTGCAGCAGTCCAGGATTTCTTTAACACATGGAAAATGCTAAAACTGGTAAATACTACCAACCTGTGCCTTATTCCTAAAATTGAAGTGCCTGAATATGCTTCAGATTTTAGTCCCATTGCGTGCTGTAATACTGTTTACAAGTGTATCTCTAAGGTACTTTGTGAAAGATAAAAAACTGTTTTTCCACAATTGATATCCATGAATCAAGGTGCCTTTGTGAGTGGCAGAAACATTGTGCACAATGTAATGATATGTCAAGATGTAATCAAGCGCTATATAAGGAAAAATACTTCCCCTCGTTGTCTTATGAAGATTTACCTTCGTAAAGCCTATGATACCATTCATTGGGGCTGTATAGAGGATATGCTACCTGGCTACGCGTTCCCCCCCAAATTCTTCAAGTGGGTGATGGCTTGTGTTAACTCTGCTAGCTTCTCATTGTGTGTGAATGGAGAGTCTTTTGGGTATTTTGAGGGTAAAAGAGGGATAAGGCAAGGTGACCGCATCTCCCCGCTCTTGTTTGTAATGGTTATGGAGTATATGTCAAGAACTCTTAACATGGCCTCTCATTTTCCTGATTTCCAGTATCACCCCATGTGTGCATCTGTAGAGTTAAATCATATCTGCTTTGCAGATGATTTAATGGTCTTTTGTAAAGCTGATAGGAGCTCTATCAGGAGAATTATGGAGGGTTTTGATTACTTCTCTATAGTGACAAGTTTGCTAGCAAACAAACAGAAGTCCCACTGCTATCTTGCTGGAATTCATAGATAAGATAAAAGCAGATTGCTCCAGTTGACTTGGTTTCAAGAGGGTACATTTCCTATGCAATTCCTTGGAGTTCCCTTTACTCCTACCAGATGGAACAACATGGAATCAACCTTCCTAGTTGAAAAAATAACAAAAAGCTCACTAGTTGGGCAACAAGAAATCTTTCTTATGCTGGAAGGGTGTAGTTGATTAATTTTGTTCTCATGTCCTTGCACATATATTGGTCTTGCATTTTTTTGCTCCCTACTGGTATCTTGAAACAGGTGGAACAAAAATGTTGGCAATTCCTATGGGGTTGGGCTGATTTGCAGAATAAACCTATTTTTGTTTCATGCGATTGGATATGCCAGCCAACGAAATTTGGAGGTTTACAGATGAAAAACTGCAGGGTATGGAATTATGCTTTAAATGGCAAACACTTATGGGCTATCTCTTCTAAGCAGGATATCCTGTGGGTTAAATGGATAACTGGTGTATACCTGAAGGGGTAGAGCTTGTGGGATTATGTTCCCAAAGTTGATGGCAGCTGCAACTGGAAGAAGCTAACTAAGTTGCGCACTAAATTCAGTCATCTATATGATGAGCAGGGGATCTGGAGGGGCAGCAAGGGTGACTATACTGCCTCTGCAGGCTATAGAAATTTGATGAATCAGGGGTGAAATACAGGCATGCTAATCTGGTCAGGGGCATATCAATCTCCCAAGGCATAGTTTTATCCTTTGGCTTGCTCATTTGAGAAGGCTTCTGGCAAAGGAAAGAATGCATTACATGTTCTTGAGAGGTGATTTGAAATGTTACTTATGTGGCAACCATGATGAAACTTCAGAACACCTGTTGTTCAAGTGCAGTAGAACTATGGGGATCCTAAACAGCATTAAGCACTGACTTGAATGGAAGTCTTCATCTGTCTCCATCTCAGGCCTGCTAAATGGAGCTGCTAGAAGACCAAGCAACTTTCAGAGAGACAGTTGTGTGCAGCAGCTATTGCAACAGTCACTTACAACATATGGCGTGAAAGGAATAACATATGCTTCAGTCAAGAACAGTGTTCAGATGCTGTAATTCTCCAGCACATAATGTTCACAATCCGAGCCAGATTGCAAGAACTGAAGATCTCCAAGCTACAAATCAGAGGCAAAGTCCTCTATACAAAACTCATGCAATCAGATGTTTTGTAATAGGGTATTTTCATTGCTATTTTTTCAGTGGTTTATACCTAGAGTAGCTATTGTTTAATTTGCAGCTGTAAGTAGATTATTTTCCAGAGGTCAAATGCAAAAGGGACACCCTACATAGTAGGTGTGCCCTTTGTGATTGATGCTCTTTTAGGTGTAATCCCTTATTTCTGAAATGGTAATGAATAGTAATTCTTCCCAATAAAAAAAACACCAAAAGCATGAGTGAGGGCCGGAATTTCTAAAATTAAATTGAGGTCTGAAAATTATTTCTAAAATTAAAGTGAGGTCTCAAAAATATTTCCTAATTTTTTTGAAGTGATTTGTAATTTTTTTGATATTATTTCTATTTATTTCCTATTTTTCAGCCTATTTTTTAATTAAAAATTAAATTAAATAGCTACCATGTGTGAAAGATTTTTAAAAAAAAATTCCCGTAAATTAATAATATACTTGAAACGTTTGAGGCGGAAATTTTGGAAAATAATTATCCAAACTCTCAAAAATCCCAGTATGAAAGTTATGCACTGTTCATGTCTACTCCTGTCACAACCACTAAACCTTATAAGACTCTTTAGGGGGTAGTTCCTTGAGAGAGTGCTTGTGGGAAAAGGAAGGCAAGCGACGCAACAGGAAGCGCCTACCAGGCGCCGAGTAGTGTCAAGTCGTGCGCCATCATAGCCGGACACCCACAACACCTCGGCTCAAGCACCGGCCCCCTATGCCGGAGACAGAGGTGGCGCCGGAGATGGACGCGACATGACGCCGCATGAAGCGCCTACTAGGCCCCTAGTTGTGTCATGTCGCGTCCACTCTCGAGGTCGATGCTGGCTTATAGTTACGATGTGGGTATAGATGTGGGTATAGATGTTGGATGGATGTGATTTCCTTCGGGATCGAGCTATCCAGACGACGTTGGATAGATGTGATCTCCTTCGGGATGAGCCATCCAGCCGACGTTGGATGGATGTGATCTCCTTCGGGTTGAGCTATCTAGCCGACTTGCGGGTATAAACGTCGGATCGATGTGATCTCCTTCGGGATCGAGCTATCTAGAAGACGTCGGAAAGATGTGATCTCCTTCGGGATGAGCCATCCAGCCGACGTCAGATGGATGTGATCTCCTTGGGATTGAATTGTCTAGCCGACGTGTGGGAATAAACGTCGTATGGATGTGATCTCCTTCGGGATGAGCCGTCTAGCCGACTGGTCGGTATAAACGTCGTATGGATGTGATCTCCTTCGGGATGAGTCGTCTAGCCGACGGGTCGGTATAAACGTCGTATGGATGTGATCTCCTTCGGGATGAGCCCTCAAGCCGACGGGTGGGTATAAACGTCGTATGGATGTGATCTCCGTCCGGATGAGCCGTCTAGCCGACGGGTCGGTATAAACGTTGTATGCATGTGATTTCCTTCGGGATGAGCCGTCTAGCCGACGGGTCGGTATAAACGTCGTATGGATGTGATCTCCTTCGGGATGAGCCGTCTAGCCGACGGGCCGGTATAAACGTCGCATGAATGTGATCTTCGAGATGAGCCGTCTAGCCGATGGGTCGGTATAAACGTCGTATGGATGTGATCTCCTTCGGGATGAGCCGTCTAGCCGACGGGTCGGTATAGATGTCGTATGGATGTGCTCTCTTTCGGGATGAGCCGTCTAGCCGACGAGTGGGTATAGAACGTCCCTTCGTCGAGATTTTCACGCCAAGCGTTGTGCTCGTTGGGGTCTCCCTCGGACATCCATGGGGCTACTATGTAGTTTGGTGGGTACGTCGAGCTTGATTTGTGAAGGCGTCTGAGTGGCACTCGGTCCGTTTGGGTTGTCGGGGTTCCTGCTCGTGCAGTCAACCGCACACGCACATACCTTTTCATCGATTGCTCCAACAGCTAATTGCCTTGGACAAAACATAGTTTCCTGTGTTCGATGCCTACGAATGGTAATCGTGATTCCGAAAAGATGAGATCTCCGTCCGGCATCCTCCCAAGGGAGGTGCCGGGTGGAAAACTCAAGCTGAACACATGGTCCACCCACGTCAAGCCTTCGGTGCGCCTGTGGCATGGGCTACGAGCTCTAGCTGTTCTGTGGGATGCGGAACACTGAGCGGGCAGGAGTCCGAAAGGCCTTACCTGTCCAATCTAGCGTTCTTCGCTCAGCACGAACGACGGTCGAGCGCGAGTTGACCTCCTGATAACTCGGAAAGGCTCATACGCGTCCGGCGTCTATTTATAGTGCTACCTGGTTGATCCTGCCAGTACTCATATGCTTATCTCAAAGATTAAGCCATGCATGTGTAAGTATGAACTAATTCAGACTGTGAAACTGCGAATGGCTCATTAAATCAGTTATAGTTTGTTTGATGGTACCTGCTACTCGGATAACCGTAGTAATTCTAGAGCTAATATGTGCAACAAACCTCGACTTCTGGAAGGGATACATTTATTAGATAAAAGGTCGACGCGGGCTTTGCCCGTTGCTTTGATGATCCATGATAACTCGACGGATCGCACGGCCTTTGCGCCGGTGACGAATCATTCAAATTTCTGCCCTATCAACTTTCGATGGTAGGATAGTGGCCTACTGTTAGACCCCTTGTTGTGTGACACCGGAGAGGCTTAGGCGCATACGCGTCATGACCGAGGAAACGATGGACACCGTGACCGGACAAGCATGAGCGTAACCAATTGCGCGAGGGTCACCGGTGATGACCGATGATGACCGATCATGACCGATGAAAATCTTAAGGACAACGACCTTGACATGTTCAGGCCTTGACAAGGCCATGACCGAGGCAAATAGGCGCAATGCCTTGGCACAGTGCCCACCGACATAGGCGCTGGACAGGCGCCAGCTAGGCGCTTGATAGGCGCTGATGCGTTAGCGACTAGGTGAAGTATGTCTTGTGAAATTACGATGGGACAAAGTATTACTTTGCCCGGACACCAAGAAGTCCCTAAGTACTTGAAGGTATAAGGAAGGCTATGGTGGCCTTGGTTGGTCCAACAACACATACTTGTGGCCTAGACACGAGTATGAAAGTTACACACTTGGCATGTTCACTCCTGTCAGTTCCAGTAAATCTTATAAGCCTCTTTAGGGGGTACTTGCTCCTTGAAGGAGGTAAGCAAGGACATCCCTAGGGAGCCTTATAGGCGTGACGCTAGTCGCGTCTCCTTGTTGTGGTGCGGCCACGACGACCTTGATGCGTGGACGACGGGAACGTCCTAGGAAGCTTGGGCTCCGTGAGCTAAGCGAGTGAAGCTGTGTAGGTTTCTCGAGTAACCGAGAGATCATGAGTGTCCCATGATCCCCACGTCCCTAAAAAGGCGGAATTAGTGGGCGGTTACGTGGAGTGGCGATTGCGCCTAGGAGGCGCCTAACTGAGTGGTTATCCTACGGCTAAGTGGGCTAGACGTGACATGGATAGTGGGTGAAAGCCACTAGCATGGAAGTTACCCACGTAAAGAAATACATTGCAAGAATTAAAACTTCATAAAGAAATAATGCAACTATGAGGGTTTAAGCTAAACAAATTCCTATTATTATTTTCTTTTGAAAACTAGACTTGGTTTCCGAGAAAACTACTTTAATCCTTCTTCCCTTTAGAAGGCATCGCTGAAGAGTTTTTCTTTGACGGACCTTGGCTTGAGGACGACCTGTGATCGCTTCCTTGAGCTGGGGGCTTGCTTCTCTTTAGTACATGATAGTCCCCCATTTGAGACATTTCCTTCCTTTTCTTGCCTCCTGTTTGTGAGTCATACCTAGGTTTTAGTTGGTCTCACTCCTCATGACAAAGGGCTCGTCTCGCTTCTCCATCACTGCAGAAAAGCCAGTTTAGGTAGATCCCAGAAACCTGAATTGGGGAAATCATCTGAGGTACAGTCCAGCGATGCCGGCTACGCCAATACTTTCCCCACTCTACAACAAATTCAGTGGTTAAGGCTACGGCATTTGGTCTCGTAGTCTCCTGACGAGGAATCACCTGCTTCAAACCATATTTCCTCATGACCCTAGAGGGAAAGAAGAAAGTGGTCCTGTGTAGACCCAGTATGGGAGTATGAAGGATCAAGTCATCACAAGCCACTAAAGAAGTCAAGCTTCACTAGGGCACATGCCAACGGATGATAGGTCCCGCTTTGAAAAAGGCATCCCATTCAGCAAGGGACTTTTCATAATATACCCTTTTCCTCACCAGAAAACTAGCAGCAGTATAGAATTTCTTTGACCAAGTCTGAGGAACACGGATAATCAGATTATCCAGCGACTCTATCAACCTCAGATGCTCGCATAACCAGATTTGAAGCAGCAGGGGGCTACCCGAAAAAGCTTGGTTAGGAGATGTTTTCAACCTGTCGAGCCCAATAATGGTTTCTCCTCTAACCAGATGTAAGGGAGAATGGCCTTCAACCATTTGATTAACCACTCGCAGCAACGAGTCTCTACCCATGTTGGAAGATTCTGCATTAACAAACAACAAACGTTTCAACAGGCACAGTACAAAAGCCTGTCGACGACCACGTCTGAATATGGCACCTTTTCAGAAGAAATAGCGAATTTTTCGCAAAGATGAACCAAGTCCACATTAGCACCGAGCACCATGTTTTTGGCTTCTGCAGAGGACAAGCCCAAAGATTTCCTGTATTGATCCCTAAAACCATCTCTCAAATAAGGTACAGCTGGGGGAAGAACATCAGGAATATTAGTGATCGCAGCAAATTCTTCAACCAAAGGGCATAATTCAGAAGTACCAAACCGGAAAACATGCAGGTCAGGATCCCAATAGTTCAAAGTAGACTAAAGAAGGGGCCACAATATTTTGGTTGGTTTTATGTTTAGCAACGTAGAAACATGAAACGGGGCTAGTTCAAGTTAATCTTCTACGGTCAGATTTTTGCACCAAGCATCAAACAGATCTTCAATGGATTTCACCATGACAGAAAATTGGAGAAGTTTGGGAGAGCTAAAGGTATACAAAAAAGTGGTACAACATCAAGCACCCTGAATATCCTATTTATAGGCAGGAACGCGGGCCGAAAAAGCCAAAAATCCACAAAAAAGGGGGTGTCAGCAGGACTGGTCAGCGCCGCTAGCGGCCCAGCCCAGCGCCGCTAGCGGCCAGACCCTGGCCCAGTCCGAATTCGTTTTTGATCCAGTTCGCTTTTTCTGATCCAGACGACCCGGTTTCAGCCCAGTATTTAATACCCGCGCGGAATTACAAAGCCCGAGACTCTCTTAGATTTATCTTTTTCATTTCTTTTTTTTAATATTTTCTATTTTTTTAGGGGGTGTAATATGTGTAAAATTTTGCTTTTTCCTTGCAATTTTTTACCCTTTTCTTTTTTTTACTATTCCCTAAATTTATAGCTTTGTCCTACTGCACAACACATTGCATAATAGATCAAACGAGCATAATTGAGTCATCATAACATATTCATGCATATAAAAAAAAATAAAATGAGTGAGTTACACCAAAAATAGGGGTTCAAAATTCAAAGGCCAATGTTTACAAAGGTGGCCCAATATTCTTCAACTGAAATCGTTGTTGTCAGCCTCATCATCAACAGACGGCCCCTGACCATAGTTTCCGGTCGAATAAGTGAAAGAACAGCTATATATGGGCCTGCTGTTCCCAGGCCGCTGGGGCCCGCATAGGGGTACCTGCAGAAAACCCTGAGGCAAATAAGTTCGCAGTGGTCTGACTAGCGAAATTCATAGCCGCATCCTGATGAGAAGGCCCAGCATATGACATATCCCATCCAGGGGCATTCGTCCAATCTCCAGCCAAGCGCGTAGCAGCAGGCAACCTATCAAGTGAAGGTCGGAAATCAGTAGGAGAGAACATCTCCGAAATGTACGGGACAGAAGGTCCATGCGCCTAGTCAACAGGAGGCCCGGTCACCACCACAGGAGGAGAACGAGCATTAGATGGTCTGCTTGCTGATGAAGCCCTCACTGCATAAGTGTGGCGTCGTCCAACTGAAGATGAAGACTGAGACATCTGCAGATAATCAAAGATAAAATGTTAAGTTAAGCACTTCACTTAGCTAAAACAAACAAAGAGAGAAGAGAGTTTACTTACATCAACGGTCTAAGACCGAGAACTCTTCCCCTTGCCCATCGCCCGACCATAGCCTTTCTTCGACAAATGAATGATCTTGAAGACTTGAGAGGTCTTCTCCCGGTTCAACTACAAAAGAGAGAGAGAGCCACAAAATAGAGTCAAACACTCAA
>CM076151.1:29707500-29720000 GCA_038025085.1 Tetragonia tetragonoides | reverse complement strand
CGTGACCCATGCGTTGCAGCACGATGCTACACCAGGCAGCACCATGACCCATGCGTTGCAGCACGATGCAACACCACGCAGCACCCATGCCCCGGGAATGCTCTAGGGGGCGTGTTTTGAGCCTCCAGACACAAACTTTTCGACGTTAATATTTTTGCCCCATATCGCACGGGAGACCCCTAGGGGACATGTGAGGCCCGTAGGGTCGGTTATTGGGTCTCAAATAGGCTTCTAAGGGCGGTTGACACGATGCGAATGTTAAGGACCGAAAACGGACGACATGTATGATATCGGAGTTCAGGGATGAAGGTGTAACACCCCAGAATTCGCAACGATTTCCCGGGAACTATCAACGTCATTATTCACGACTCGACACCACTGAACCGTCCCAAACCCGAAGGGGCTACTACAATATTTATCACTAAGGAGTAAATGCTAGGCATCAAAAGGAGCTTCTAAGGAACTAATTAATCTAAAACAGTTAATATCAGAGTTGTCTATGTAGTGAGCTAAAACCATTAAACCAAATTTATTACAACTTGCCTTCAAGGGCTAAAACCAATAAAATCCCAATGATCTAAACTGAAAAGAAATAGTTCTAAGAATCGACGGCAACTCTAACCTTCCAAGCTGTACGTCCTCAATCAACTAAACCTGCACTTTGGTTTCTGTGCCGGAAACAAAAATACAGAAGAAAGGAAAAGAAACGAAAGAGAAACAAAAATCAGATAAACTGAATAAACGTCATCCGGACCCAGTAAAAACATTTCGCAAACCTTACCTGAGGTTTAAGAAGAATCATTGAAATTCATTTGCATACGCAAATAAGTAGATAATCAAGCATACGCATCACGACATTCCTTTACATACAATTATTGTATAGTGATCATACGATATACGACATAGACAATCCGTCTTGATTAGAGAGATGTAAGAGAGCGAATAAAACATCGATTACCCATACTGTTTATCGAAGATACAATCACTCCATGGACTTAATGACTGTAGTGTGCACACTACCTCTAGTACAATTACATGAGCCTAGAGGACTTAATAAATGGGAAAATATCCGTCCCAGACACACTATGAGGTGTCCATAAGTGATTTGGGAATCACTCATCCCTTGAACTACACCATTAGGTGCAATCCCGATTGCTCGACTACGCCTAGGGATCCATTAGGAGTCTTACTCTCATTTAATTCAATTCACATAATTTGCATTGATTGACATAGGTGGTACTACGAGACCACATCTTACTAATTTATTTCATGCTCTGGACAATGAATAGTAAATAACGACGATAATGATAATTCAATACGATGGGAATTAAACATGCTTTAATTCAATAACGACGATAATTCAATAATGATGACAAGTAATGTCTAGCAAAAATTCAACGATAATATATAGGTGCTTACTAGCACTCAATAATACCCATACCAATTAGCACTTATTCAATAGCATAATAATACTAATAATTCACCATTCAACAATTGTCCAATAATCATCATATGGACTAATTAATTCCCAAAACATGATAACATCAACATGCTAATTGTAAATCATATTTACAGCAGTGTATCATCCTTAATAACTTCATAATAATGACGATATAATTTAATCATGCTTTGCATATTAAATTAACAAGAATTTCTCAATTAGCACATAACACATTAAAATAGTTTTGATGGGGCTTTGGAAGAAGGTAGGTAAGAGCGCTTACCACTAATACGCTACCAACAGTAAGTAAACTCCAACCAATCGACGATAATCACGCTTGCTCATTAGGTCCTAAATAAAAACAATTACCGAATCAGTATTAATTAAATACGAAAATACAAACAGTAACGAAATATTGATCTGATATTTGTATTAAACTCCTTGATTTATTTCAACCAATCTAGGCTTTTGAAAATCCGAATTCCGATTCCGAATGAGTGCAGAAAAATTAAATCAAAAATACTGAAAATCGAATTAATAATTACGAAAAATATAAAAACGAACCCAAACTTGAAAACTAGGTCTAGGTCACGGGTACCCATGCATGAGACCCATAACCTGACCCATCACCACCACCACCACCCACTGGCCACCATGCCAAGGGAAAGAGAGAGAGAGAAAACGCGAGGGAAAGAGAGGGGGAGAGAGAAAGGTTTAACGGCGAGGGAGAGGGAGGTGAGCCGGCGGTTGATTCCGGCGAGGAGGGCCGGTGGACAGAGGAGAGAGAGAGCTCGGGTGAGGAGAGAGAAGGAGAGAGTGGACGATGAGAGAGAGAAGAGAGTTTGAGGGTTTTGGCTCAGTTTGAAAAACTGATCAACTATCTCACCTTTCTCCTTATATAGGCCCTCAGTCATCCCAAGTCAAAGACTACTAGGTTTAGGATTTTATTTAATAATTTTCTTATTTAAAAAGCTAATTCAAACAATATGAATTATTCTTATTCATATATAAAACATTTTAATTAAACTCCTCAAAATTAATAAATGCAATTTATGAAAGTCCCATAATAATAATTAATTTTATTATGACTTTAATTGAATAAAATCGAATCTTTAAATGAATATACGTTTTCGAAACTATTTATAAATCATTTATAAATCAATATAATAAGTATAGAAAATATTGGGGTATCACAGAAGGTGACCCTCCCCGGGCACCGGGGGTCCCCTAGGGCCATAGTAGAGCCCCCGAAAAAATTTCAGGCGAAAACGGAAACCGGGCCTCGGGAATGCTCTAGGGGACGTGTTTTGGGCCTTCGGATGCAAACTTTTCGACGTTAATATTTTTGCCCCATATCGCACGTGAGACCCCTTGGGGACATCGGAGGCCACTAGGGTCGGTTATTGGGTCTCTGATAGGCTTGTAAGGGCGGTTTGACACGATGAGAATGTTTTTTTTTTTTTTTTGGTGTAAGTCAGAAATTGTATTATTGCTCTCTGTAATGTCACAAGATTACAGTCCTTAGGCAATGTAGGTCCAAGGCCACCTACTAGGTAGGGTTCCTTTTTGCTACATCCCTCTACTACCTTACAACCCTTCAATCTGGTGCAACTCACTACAGGCAGTGGTTCACCAACTCTGTACACATTACAATTTACAAAAATTAATCCTCACCATCTCTGTAGGCATTACAATTTGCAAAAATTATTTCTGACTTGCAACAAAATACAAAAACATATATAGCTAAAAATATTACAACTTCTTCTAGCTTTTCGACTCTGCTTGAAACTGTTACATTCCTCATTCTACCTTGCTACATCAACCTGCTGCTGATTACAGAATTTCCTTGTTTTCCACTGAATCTGCTTCTTCCTGCTTCTGTCCTGTACTCTGACTCCTCTGCTGGTGCAGTCTTCCAGAGCTGGTTCATTCCATCTTCTTTTCTGCAACAGGATGCAGTCTACTGGTTCCTTGCAAATATGTCATGACCCCCTGTTAAGTTCTGCTTTCTGCTTTACTGTCTGGTGTAATCTGTCTGTTTGCTCTGTTCCTTGCTGTGATCCAGTTTAATTTCAGCCTATATCCCCCCTATCCAGATCTTGTCCCTGCTGGAGATCTTCCTCTTGCTGTTGCAGCATTGCTGTATTCTGCACCTGACTGCTTGCTGGACCTGTTGTGTCATCTGTGGCACTGGTATGCTGCCTTTGCCAGCAAAATGAGTATTTCTGCATCTCCATATCCAGTATACTGCTGCTGCTACCCCTGATGCATAAACTTCCTTCCTGGTTCTCGAGCATTTTTGTCTGCTGATCCAGTTAAACATCCCCTGAATTGTACTTGCTCTTGCTGAAATTTGCAGCCATCCCTTTAACTGTTCCAGGACTTCTTTTGCAACTTTGCATTTGAAGAACAAGTGATTGTGTTCCTCTGGTTCCTGCTTGCACAGATAGCATAAGGCATCCCCATTCAGCCATCCCATCCTCTGTAATCTGTCCTTTGTTAGCAATCTATCCATTTGAGCCAGCCATAGGCAAAAACTATGTCTAGGCATGGATATCTTCCCCCATATCAAGTCTGCATGCCTGCATTTTGTCATGTTTCCTTGTAGCATTCTGTATCCACTTCCAGCATTGTAAATACCATCAGATGTAAATTTCCATACCCCCCTTGCTGTGTATTGCCCCTGGAAGTAACTTTTGATCTTGTTCAGTTTGTTCCAGTACCAACTTGTGCCCCATACTGGAACATAATTCCAGATGTTAACTCCTTTCAGATAAATCCCATTGATCCACTTCACCCACAGTGTCTCTTTTTTTGTTGCAATATCCCAGATGTGCTTGCCATTCAGAGCTATGTTGAACCATTTGCAGTTCTTAACATTAAGTCCTCCATTGTTTCTTGGTCTGCATACCATATCCCAGGCCACCAAGCTTGTCTTATGGTTCTGCTCAGTTGTCCCCCACAAGAAAAATCTGCATTTTTGCTCCACACTTTTTAGTACCCCAGTTGGCAAAATGAAGATACTTGACCAGTATACATGAATGGAGAATAGTACAGAGTTTATTAGTTGGACTCTCCCTGCATATGAAAGGTTCCTCGAGGCCCATATCTGCATCCTTTTGTCATTTTGTCCACCAGACAATCACAATCTATTTTGCTCCATTTTGAGGGGGATAATGGGACACCTAGGTATCTCATGGGCAAAGTACCCTCCCTGAAGCCTGAGAGTTGTAACACTGCATTTTTTCCTTGCATATCCACCCCTGCTAAGTAGATGTTTGATTTTTCCTTGTTTGCATACAATCCTGTTGCTTTTGAGAAGTGGTTTATGCTGTTCATCATTGTGCTCACAGATGCAGTATCTGCTTTACAGAAACACATTAAGTCATCAGCAAAACATAGATGACTTAGTGCAAGCTCTTTGCACATGGGGTGCCAGCTGAAGCTCTTATCCATGCATGCTATTTTCAGGTTTCTTGACAAATATTCCATAACCAGTACAAATATTAATGGGGATATGGGGTCACCTTGTCTGATGCCCTGCTTTGCAATGAAATTCCCATGTGTTTCCCCATTTATATTAATACTAAAACTTGCTGTTTTGATGCACTCTAGTAGCCACCCACTGAATTTTTCAGGGAATCCATACCCTTGCAGCATTTCCTTCACAAAACCCCAGTGGATTGTATCATATGCCTTCCTTATGTCTATCTTCATTATGCACCTGGGAGATGATTGTTTCCTGTTATAATGCTTAATAAGGTCCTGACATATCATGATGTTGTTGACAATGGATCTCTGTGCAACAAAGGCTCCCTGGTTCACTGACACCAGCTCTGGTAGTACTTTTGCCAGTCTCCCACACAAGATCTTGGAGATACACTTGTAGATTGTATTACAGCAGGCTATTGGTCTGAAATCAGATGCCTTTTCTGGATTTTGTATCTTCTGTACAAGGCACAGGTTTGTAGCATTTACCTCCTTGAGCATTCTAGATGAGTCAAAAAAATCAATTATGGCTCCAGTCACTTCATCTCCTACAATTGGCCACGCTTCTTTGAAAAACCCTGAACCAAAGCCATCAGGACCCGGGCTTTTATTACAATCAATTGCAAACATTGCATTTTTCACCTCTTCTGCATACACAGGGGCTATAAGGTTCATCTGTTGGTGGATGTCTAGTCTGTGACCTGCTTGGAAGTATCTGTCTTCAGCTTTGCTTGTTCTGGTTCCTGTCACCCCCAACATATCCTTGTAAAATCTCACAAATTCTTCCATGACCAGGTTCTGGTCCTCCAGAAGGGTCCCCTGTTGTGTCCTAATGGAGTGGATTCTGTTGTTATTACTTCTTTGCTTCATAACTGCATGGAAGAATTGATTATTCCCATCTCCCAATTGTATCCACTTTGCCTTGCTTTTCTGCTGTAGGAAATTTTCAGCTGCCATATTAACCTCATTGTATCTTTTCCTGGCCTATAATTCAGTCTGTTATAATGCATCATTTAATGGCTCTTTGTTAGCTTCAGTCTGTGCTTGGGTCATGGCTATCCTAGCTGTATCTGCTTGTGCCAGAATGTCTGTGAAATCATTCCTGTTTAGCTTTTTCAGCACTTTCCTCACCTTTTTCAATTTCTGGTACACTCTGAACATTTTTGTGCCTTGTGTTCTGAAATTCCAAGCTTGCTGCACCTTAGCTTGGAATTCAGAGTGGAGGCTCCACATGTTGAAGTATTTAAAGGGAATAATTTTTTTTGTAAATTCTCTATGGAGAGACAGACAGATTGGGGAGTGATCTGAAACACCCTCTGGATGGAATACAAGATCTGATTGATCTAATTCCTGAAGCCATAAACTGTTTACAAATGCCCAATCAATTTTAGAATATACTCTCCCCCCTTTTTCATGCCTATTATTCCAAGTAAACTGGCACCCTGACCACCCCATTTCAGTGAGAAAACATTTTTCTATGCACTCTTTGAACTCCTGTATTTCTGCATAAGCAACTGGTACTCCACCTTTTCTATTTTCAGGGAGCAGTACATTATTGAAATCCCCCCCTACAAACCATGGGGTGTTGCAATTAATTGCAAAATCATTTAAGTCCTTCCATAGTACTCTCCTTTCCTCCTTCTCATTTAAACCATATACAAAACTCACCACAAATTCCAATTTTTTCACAACATTTACTACTTTACAGATAATCATTTGCACAGATGAGAATAAAACATCCACATTAAAAATGCTTGGTATCCATCTTAACCATATTCTCCCCAGTCTATGCTCACTATGATTACTGTAAGAGTCCCACCCTGTCAAGAAACATTTTTTGTATTTTTCTAGGTTGGCTAATCTGATTTTTGTTTCAAGAAAAGCCACTAACCCACAATTATTTTTTTTGCAAAAGAGAGCTATATCTCTCTGTTTATTTGGGCCATTAAGGCCTCTAACATTCCAAATTAGTACCCTATCCATGACTACTAGTCAAGACAGGGGACTTACCATGCATTGGCACCTCAACTGGATTCTGGTCTGTTTTTTGCTCAGGCTCCACAACTGCTGCTGCTGTTGGCAGTTCCTTTTGTGTTTCCTGCATTTCTTCTTGATTTTGCAAAATGTCAAAACTGTTCTGCATAACAGTTCTGGCCTGCTGCTGGACCTGTCTGTAATAGCCTTTTCCTGTTTTTGCTCCTCTTCCTGCATTCCAGGCTCTCCCTCTACCTCTTCCTGCAAACTGCCATTGCTGAGTCCTTGGAATTCCTTGCTGTGCAGGCTGAGTATGTACAGGCCCTTGTTGCACAGGTGCAGTCTCAGGTATCTTTTTCCTGCAATCTGCTGCACTGTGACCATATTGTTTACAGTGGTTGCACAGACTTGGCTTCCAATCATAGTCCACTGCTTGCTCCACTATGTTTCCCCTCTCATTCTTGAAATACACTTTCTCAGGGTACTCCTCTCCTAGTTGCACTTCAATCAGAACTCTAGCATAGTGTATTCCCACCTTGAGCTCTGTGTTTCTGTCTGCCATCATTGGCCTCCCAACTAGGCTAGAGATTTTGCTCAGACCCATTGCATTCCAATACTTGACATTGAGTCCTGGGAATTTAACCCATATTGGCACAGAGGTGAGCTCCTCTTGATCATAGTCGATGTTTTCTGACCATGGCCTAATAATCATTGGTTTGTTATCAAAATGGTACACCCCCTCCTGGATGACAGCATCTCGTTGTTCCAAAGAATCAAATCTAACCAATACTAGCCCATTTTTCAAACTTGCTATCTTGTTCATCCCTTTTTTCCCCCAAATTCTTCTTAGAAAACCACTCAGTACATTAATTGGAGGTTTAGAGCCCATCACATAGCAAACTACAGCTTTGTTCCAGTAATCTATTTCTGATTCAATGTCCATAAAATTGATTTCACCTACTGGTTTACCTTCATGCAGATTTGGTGCAACATAATCCAATTTAAAGCCAGCATTTTTCAGTTTTGATATGTCAAATTTATCCCAAGCTGAGACCTTACCAGAATTTGTAGCCTCCTGTTGCTGTTCTTGCTCAGGTTCCTCTTCCTCCGAATCAGATGGGTTTTGCGAATTTGCCTTTTCCTTCACTTTTGAAAGCCACGAATTGATCTGTTCCTTAGCTAGTTCCATTTGTTGCACAGTTCCTGATTGGACTTCCGGAGTCTTTATCTCTGAATCCTCCAATTCGTCCGCAAGATTTCGCATAACTCTACCTAGGTTTTCATGGTTTTTGATGTTTTTTGGTTTTAGGGTTACAATTGTTTGGGTACAATTTTTGTTTCTAGAATTTCCCGCATCGTTGAACTGAGTTCCATTTCCTCTCTTAGCTTTTTCCTTCTTCCCCATTCGAACTCAGCGCTGTTTCAATGGTGAACGCGCGCTGTAGAGGTCGAAGCAGAGAGCATTTTAGAGAGAGAAAAGTCTCGATATGCGATGCCAATGTTCTCGAAGCCAATGTTTTTCACGATGAGAATGTTAAGGCCCGAAAACGGGCGACATCTGGGATATCGAACTTCAGGGATGAAGGTGCCCCTCCCGGGGCACCGGAGGTCCTCTAAGGCCATAATAGAGCCCCCGAAAAAATTTCAGGGGAAAACGGAAACCGGGCCCTTGGAATGCTCTAGGGGACGTGTTTTGGGCCTCCGACGCAAACTTTTCTACGTTAATTGCCGCATATCGCATGGGAGACCCCTAGGGGACATGGGAGGCCCCTAGGGTCGGTTATTGGGTCAGAAAACCGGCGTCATGGGTGATATCGGAGTTCGGGGATAAGTATTACCCTCCCATGGCACCGAGGGTCCCCTAGGTTCATGATAGACCCTAGGAGATGTTTGGGGAAAAATGACACCCGGACCCTGGGAAGCCAAAAATGAAAGGATATAATCGACGTTTTTTTGGCTTCTGAGAGGCTTCGGACCGTAGGTGTATATTTACACACCATATCGCATAGGACATCCCTAAGGGTATGGGAAGCCGCCGGGGTCGGTTATCTGGTCCATGATAGGCTTGTAATTGCGTTTTTATAGGATGGCAATGTAAGGCCGGAACACCAAAAGCATGGGATGAAAAGCAAGGCAAAATGGCTCCAGCTGGGGGATTCTAACTCACATTATTTCCACTCCATTATGAGGCAGAGAAGACAGGCAAGCAGAGTTTATACTCTAAAAGACAACAAAGATGTTCAGTTGCAGACTCAAGATCAGGTTCATGAGGAACTTGCTAGATTCTATAAGGAGATGTTGGGAGTGTCTACTGTGAGAACTAGGACAGGCCAGAGAGTTTTCTGCAGTGGTTACAAGCTCAGCATACAGCAGCAATTGGAGTTGATTAAACCAATAACAAGAGAGGAGATTCAAGCTGCTATTTTCAACATTGATGTCACTAAGAGCCCAGGCCCCGATGGGTTTGGAAGTGGATTCTTTAGGGATGCATGGCCTGTGGTAGGGGATGATATTACTGAAGCCATCCAGGATTTCTTCAGAACTGGACAAATGCTCAAGCAGGTTAATTCAACTAATCTGTGTTTAATTCCAAAAATAGATGTTCCTATTTATACATCTAACTTTCGTCCTATTGCTTGTTGCAATACTTTTTACAAATGCATCACAAAAATTCTGTGTGGTAGATTAAAGCATGTCTTACCTGGTTTAATTTCCATGAATCAAGGGGCATTTGTAAATGGTAGAAGTATTATGCACCATGTCCTCATCTTTTAAGACATTATTCGGCATTATAGAAGGCAACACACATCCCCTAGATGTTTATTGAAAATTGACCTCCGCAAGGCCTATGACACCATACACTGGGGGTTTATAGAAGACATGCTTCCTGGCTATGGGTTTCCACCCAAATTATGTGAATGGATCATGGCTTGCATTAAAACTACCAACTTCACTCTCTGTGTCAATGGAGAGTCTTTTGGATATTTTGAAGGCAAGAGAGGTATAAGGCAAGGTGATCCCATGTCTCCCCTGATTTTTATTTTGGTCATGGAATACCTATCTAGGATTCTGAAATTGGTAGGTCAATTGCCAGACTTCAGTTTCCATCCCATGTGATCTTGTGTGGAATTGAATCACATTTGTTTTGCTGATGACTTAATGGTGTTCTGTAAAGCTGATAAGAATTCTGTGGGGAGAATCATGGAGGGTTTTGAATATGTTTCAAGGGCTTCTGGGTTGCAAGCAAACTCCCAGAAATCTCAATGCTATTTGGCAGGGGTGCATAGAAGAGATAAGCACAGGTTATTGAAGAAGACTGGTTTCCAGGAGGGAGAGTTCCCTATGAAATACTTGGGGGTCCCTATGATTCCTGCAAACTGGACCAAGCTGGAAACAGCTTTCTTGGTTGATAAGATTACCAAGAGACTGAATTTTTGGGCAACCAAGAACATGTCTTATGCAGGAAGGACTCAGTTGATAAATTCTGTCCTCATGTCTCTGCACATGTATTGGTCTAGTATCTTTGTTCTGCCTACTGGTCTGTTGAAGCAAGTGGAACAAAAATGTAGACAATTCCTTTGGGGTGGGGCTCAATTGAAACAAAAGCCTAATCTTGTAGCCTGGGATTGGATTTGTCAACCTAGGAAGAATGGTGGCCTAAGCTTGAAGAATTGCAGAATATGGAATCAGGCAGTTAATGGCAAGCACATATGGGCCATTTCTGCTAAACAGGACATATTGTGGGTTAAATGGGTGAATGGTGTCTATCTGAAATGAGTAAACTTCTGGGATTGCACTCTGAAGGTGGATAGCAACTGGTATTGGAAAAAGCTCATAAAATTGAGAGAGAAATTTAGGGGTATGTATGATGCTCATGGGTGTTGGAGAAGATCAGGAGATTACACTGTCTCTGCAGGCTACACCATGGTCATGGGTGCCAGAGACAAATACAAACATGCTGACTTGGTCTGGGGGAAGTTTAACTTGCCTAGGCACAACTTCATACTTTGGCTTGCTCACATGAGGAAGCTGCTGACACAAGATAGAATGCACTATATGGGGTTCCTGCAAGGGGATAACCAATGCTACGTGTGTAATGCTCATGCTGAAGATGGGGATCATCTGGTCTTCAAGTGCAACAAAAGTGAGGCAATACTGAGGGAAGCTACAAGCTGGATAGGATGGAAATCCAAAGCAAATTCCATTCAGGGACTGCTCAATGGTGCAGCAAGAAGAGACACAAAGTTTCAGAGACTGCTTGTTGCTGCTGTCACTGCTGCTGGGACTTATCATGTTTGGCAGGAAAGGAACAATGTCTGCTTTCGCCAAACACAAGCTACAGAAGAAACAATACAACACCAGATCAGGTTTACAATCAGAGCAAGAATGCAGGGAGTTAAGTTCACCAAGCTGAAGGCTGGAGAGAGATTTTTTTTTGCACAAATAATGTAACTAAAGTTCCAATTTTGATAGCTGTGTCTAGTTTACAGAGTTTATTTGCTGTAATAGAGTACAAGGAATGATTGTACATAGCTGAGGGGCCTAAGGTTGGACGAAACCCTACATAGTAGGTGAGCCTCTTCCTATGGCTGCCTTTTGGGTGTATTTCACAATTTCAGCAAATGGTAATGGATCTAATTCTTAACCAAAAAAAAAAAAAAACACCAAAAGCATGGGTGAGGGCCGGAATTTCTAAAATTACAGTGAGGTCTAAAAATTATTTCTAAAATTAAAGTAAGGTCTCAAAAATATTTCCCAATTTTTTTGAAGTGATTTGTAATTTTTCTGGTATTATTTCTATTTATTTCCTATATTTCAGCCTATTTTTAATTAAAAATTAAATTAAATAGCCAAATTGTATGAAAAATTTTAAAAAAAAGTTTTTCAGTTTTTCATGTCTACCCCTGTCAGAACCACTAAACCTTATAAGACTCTTTAGGGGGTAGTTTCTTGAGAGAGTGCTTGTGGGCGAAGAAATGCAAGCGACGCGACATGAAGCGACTACCAGGCGCCTAGTAGTGTCAAGTCGTGCGCCATCATAGCCGGACACCCACGACAACTCGACTCAAGCACCGACCCCCTATGCCGGAGACAAAGGCGGCGCCAGAGACGGACGCGACGTGACGCCGCATGAAGCGCCTACTAGGCGCCGAGTTGTGTCATGTCGCGTCCAGTCGGGCACTGTCGAGGTCGACGATGGCTAACGGTTACGATGTGGGTATAGATGTTGGATGGATGTGATCTCCTTCGGGATCGAGCTATCCAGACGACGTTAGATATATGTGATCTCCTTCGGGATGAGTCATCCAGCCGACGTCAGATGGATGTGATCTCCTTCGGGATGAGCTGTGTAGCCGACTTGCGGGTATAAACGTCGGATGGATGTGATCTCCTTTGGGATCGAGCTATCTAGACGACGTTGGAATGATGTGATCTCCTTCGGGAGCAGCCATCCAGCCGACGTCGAATGGATGTGATCTCCTTCAAGATTGAGCTGTCTAGCCCACGGGTGGGAGTAATTGTCGTATGGATGTAATCTCTTTCGGGATGAGCCGTCCAGCCGACGGGTTGGTATAATCATCGTATGGATGTGATC
>CM076151.1:29690000-29700000 GCA_038025085.1 Tetragonia tetragonoides | reverse complement strand
TGCTAGAGCCCCCGAAAAATTTCGGATGAAAATAGAAACCGGGCCCCGGGAATGGTCTAGGGGACGTGTTTTGGACCTCCGGACGCAAACTTTTCGACGTTTATATTTTTGCCCTATATCGCATGGGAGACCCCTAGGGGACATGGAAGGCCCCTAGGGTCGGTTATTGGATCTCTGATAGGCTTAATTTTAAGGGCGGTTTGACGTGATGCGAATGTTTACGCCTAAAAACGGGCGACATGTCTGATATCGGAGTTCGGGGAGGAAGGTGACCCTTCCGAGGCACCGGGGGTCCCTTAGGGCCATAATAGAGCCCACGAACAAATTTCAGGCGAAAACGGAAACCAGGCCCCGAATTGCTCTAGGGGACGTCTTTTGGGCCTCCGGACGCAAACTTTTCGACGTTAATATTTTCTCCCCATATCGCACGGGAGACTCCTAGGGGACATGGGAGGCCCCTAGGGTCGGTTATTGGCTCCCTGATAGGCTTCTAAGGGCGGTTTTACGCGATGCCAATGTAGAGGGTCGGAATACCGGCGTCATGGGTGATATCGGAGTTCAGGGATAAGTATGACCCTCCCGGGGCATCGGGGGTCCCCTAGGGTCATGATAGACCCCTAGGAGATGTTTGGGCAAAAATGACACCGGAGCCCCGAGAAGCCAAAAATCAAAGGATATAATCCACTTTCTTTTGGCTTCCTAGAGGCTCCGGACCGTAGGTGTATATTTTCACACCATATCGCACAGGACATCCCTAAGGGATATGGGAAGCCCCCAGGGTCGGTTATCTGGTCCATGATAGGCTTGTACTTGCATTTTTACGGGATGGCAATGTAAGGGTCGGAACACCAAAAGCATGGGGGGTTCGCATTGTTGCAATGAAAATTTTCTGATTTTTTCTCTCTACATTTTCTCTGTCGATGCCTTAGCTTCGAGGGATGACGAGAAAAACTAGAGCGCAAATGCGAGCTAAAGAAGCAGCAAAACAACAATTGATTAATGCACAAAATAAATCTGTTAATCCTTCTACAATGGGTAGTCCCAATCAACCAAACCCTGTAAATGTTGCAAGAAATCTGAATAATGAGCTCGAGGGTTTACAAATTGAAAATGTTAATACCAAAACAATTGCTGATATTGAAGAAGCACGAAACAAGCTGAATGAATGGCTTGATGTTATTCATGGAAATTCTGGAAACAAAGCGAAGGAATCGTGGGCAGATGCAGTGGAAAAAGAGGAAGCTGCTGCGCCAAAATCGCCAGCTCCAACTGGTAAGCACACTGTCTGGGATTCCTTTGATTTGTCAAAATTGGATAATGCTAGGCTTAAGCTTGATTTTATTGAACCTGAGATCCATGGAGATACCCAAGTTACGGGTATTAACAGAGAAGATATTCTATCTGAAATTGCATACTGGAGTAAAGGAATTGTGTGTTATGTAATAGGGGCTAGACCACCTAGTTCAGTTCTTGATACCTTTTGTCTGAAAGAATGGGGGAAACATGGAATTAACAAAATTGTCATGCTTAAAAATGGAATTACCTTGGTTCGTTTTGATACTGATGAGGGGAAGGATGTTGTTATTAATACTGGTATTTTTCATTTTGACAATAAACCTGTGATTGTGAGGCAATGGACTGAGGATCTTGATCTGTCAAAAGAAGAAATTAATTCAATTCCAATTTGGGTGAGATTTATGGGACTGGATGTTAAATACTGGAGTGCTCCAGGGCTCAGTAAGCTTAGTACCTTGATTGGGAATCCTCTCATGGCAGATAAGAATACACAGTTGAAAAGGGGTGTGAATATTGCTCGAGTCTTGATAGAGGTGGAAGTTAATTCTGAAATGCCTGCAATTGTTCACATGAGAATTAATAGAGGAATTATCCTTGAACAAAGGGTAAAATATGAATGGAAACCTGTCACTTGCACACATTGTAAGAATTATAGGCATGTGGAGGAGGATTGTAGGAAAAAGCACAAGAAAGTTTCGGTTCCTGTGAACAAAAACCCTGCTTCTGAAGTGGTACAAGCAGCTGAGGTTGTTGTGCAGAAACCTACAGCTCCAATTCAAACAGAATGGCAGAATCCACAGGGGACAGCCAAGCCAAGGCAAGAACCAGTACAGGAGACTCCAGTGCATAACAAATTTTTCATATTGAATCAGGAAGAAGGGATTTCAGTGATGGTGAACAAGGAATTGCTGAACCTGGTGAGCCTCTTGAGGGAATGGATAGGGTCATCTCTTGGAACATAAGGGGCCTCAATGGCCTGAATAAGCAGAATGAAATAAATACTTTCTGCAGAATAAATAATGCTGGCCTTATTGGAATTCTTGAAACTAAGATGAAGCCAAATAATATTGAAACAATTAAAAATAATGTCTTAAAGGGGTGGAACTCTTTCTTCAATAGCAGTACCCACCCAAATCGCAGAACTTCACTTTTTTGGAAGCCCACAAGCTTTTCTGTTCATATTATGCATGTTTCTGCTCAGATGGTGACTGCAAGGTTTACACATTTGATGCAACATGGTCAGTTCTATGTGTCTTTCATCTATGGACACAGTGAAAAGGAGGATAGAAGGAGCCTTTGCCACGAAATGAAGCAGTTTGCTATGAATGATGTCCCTTGGTTAGCTTTGGGGGATTTTAACAATGTTCTTAAGCCACAAGACAGAGTGGGTGGCCAAGCTGTGTCTTTGGGGGAAGTTTGTGAGTTTGAAAATTGCATCAATGAATGTTATCTCTTGGAACTAGCCTACATTGCGTGTCAGTTCACATGGAATGACAGGCATGAGCAAGGTCCTAAGGTCTTCGCAAAGAGTGATAGAGTTTTCTGCACAGACTCTTAGTTGAAGTTGTATGAAAATTGCAGGGTTCATTTCTTCCCAGAGGGAGTTTCTGATCATAGCCCTGTTGTGATTACCCTGCAGCCTGAACCTCTCACTAGAACATCCAGATTCAGTTACTTCAATATGTGGGGTAGGAATCCCAAGTTCCTGCCCATGGTGAAAGAGGCCTGGAGTAACAGTGTTAAAGGGGCCAAGATGTTCAGGATGCTGAATAAGCTCAAGAGAACAAAGCACCTTCTTAAGAGCTTGAACAAATCAGAAGATGCTGATATATGGGACATGTGCAAATTCCAAGGGAAAAAATGAACATGTTACAGGAGAGGGTGAACCTCTTTCCATCTGATTGTACACTACAATTAGAAGAGAGGGAAGCCAGAATACACTTCCTTAACCTTAATAAAGATGTGGAGGGATTTTTTCATCAAAAAAGCAAGGCTAAATGGATGCAATTGGGGGACTCCAACACTCAATATTTTCATGCTATAATGAGGCAAAGAAGACAAGCTAATAGGGTTTATACCCTAAGAGATAGCAGTGGCATGCAACTGCAGACTCAGGAGGAGATACATATGGAATTAGCTCATTTCTACAAGAATATGCTGGGGGTCACCACTGAGAGAACTAAACCAGATGAAAGGATTTTCCAATCACGGTATACACTCAACATACAGCAGCAACTCAACTTAATTAGGCCTGTGACAAGTGACGAGATAAAATCTGCAATGTTCAGTTTTGACATTAATAAAAGCCCTGGACCCGATGGATTTGGGAGTGGATTTTTCAAAGATGCATGGCCAGTGATAGGAGATGAAGTTATTGCAGAAGTCCAGGATTTCTTTAACACATGGAAAATGCTAAAACATTTAAATACTACATACCTGTGCCTTATTCCTAAAATTGAAGTGCCTGAATATGCTTCAGATTTTAGTCCCATTGAGTGCTGTAATACTGTTTACAAGTGTATCTCTAAGGTACTTTGTGAAAGATTAAAAAATGTTTTTCCACAATTGATATCCATGAATCAAGGTGCCTTTGTGAGTGGCAGAAATATTGTGCACAATGTAATGATATGTGAAGATGTAATCAAGCACTATAGAAGGAAAAATACTTCCCCTCGTTGTCTTATGAAGATTGACCTTCGTAAAGCCTATGATACCATTCACTAGGGGTTTATAGAGGATATGCTACCTGGCTATGCGTTCCCCCCCAAATTCTTCAAGTGGGTGATGGCTTGTGTTAACTCTGCTAGCTTCTCATTATGTGTGAATGGAGAGTCTTTTGGGTATTTTGAGGGTAAAAGAGGGATAAGTCAAGGTGACCGCATCTCCCCCCTTTTGTTTGTAATGGTTATGGAGTATATATCAAGAACTCTTAACATGACCTCTCATTTGCCTGATTTCCACTATCACCCCATGTGTGCATCTATAGAGTTAAATCATATCTGCTTTGCTGATGATTTAATGGTCTTTTGTAAAGCTGATAGGAGCTCTATCAGGAGAATTATGGAGGGTTTTGATTACTTCTCTGGAGTGACAAGTTTGCTAGCAAATAAACAGAAGTCCCACTGCTATCTTGCTGGAATTCATAGATAAGATAAAAGCAGATTGCTCCAGTTGACTTGGTTTCAGGAGGGTACATTTCCTATGCAATTCCTTGGAGTTCCCTTTACTCCTACCAGATGGAACAACATGGAATCAGCCTTCCTAGTTGAAAAAATAACAAAAAGGCTCACTAGTTGGGCAACAAGAAATCTTTCTTATGCTGGAAGGGTGCAGTTGATTAATTCTGTTCTCATGTCCTTGCACATATATTGGTCTTGCATTTTTCTGATCCCTACTGGTATCTTGAAACAGGTGGAACAAAAATGTTGGCAATTCCTATGGGGTGGGGCTGATTTGCAGAAAAAACCTATTGGATATGCCAGCCAACGAAATTTGGAGGTTTACAGATGAAAAACTATAGGGTATGGAATTATGCTTTAAATGGCAAACACTTATGGGCTATCTCTTCTGAGCAGGATATCCTGCGGGTTAAATGGATAAATGGTGTATACCTGAAGGAGGAGAACTTGTGGGATTATGTTCCCAAAGTTGATGGCAGCTGGTACTGGAAGAAGCTAACTAAGTTGCGCACTAAATTCAGTCATCTATATGATGAGCAGGGGATCTGGAGGGGCAGCAAGGGTGACTATACTACCTCTGCAGGCTACAGAAATTTGATGAAACAGGGGGTGAAATATAGGCATGCTAATCTGGTCTTGGGGCATATCTATCAATCTCCCAAGGCATAGTTTTATCCTTTGGCTTGCTCATTTTAGAAGGCTTCTGACAAAGGAAAGAATGCATTACATGTTCTTGAGAGGTGATTTGAAATGTTACTTATGTGGCAACCATGATGAAACTTTAGAGCACCTATTCTTCAAGTGCAGTAGAAGTGTGGGGATCCTAAACAGCATTAAGCACTGACTTGAAGGGAAGTCTTCAGCTGTCTCCATCTCAGGCCTGCTCAATGGAGCTGCTAGAAGACCAAGCAACTTTCAGAGAGACAGTTGTGTGAAGCAGCTATTGCAACAGTCACTTACAGCATATGGCGTGAAAGGAATAGCATATGCTTCAGTCAAGAACAGTCTTCAGATGCTGTAATTATCCAGCACATAATGTTCACAATCCGAGCCAGATTACAAGAACTGAAGATCACCAAGCTACAAATCAGAGGCAAAGTCCTCTATACAAAACTCATGCAATTAGATGTTTTGTAATAGGGTATTTTCATTTTATTTTTTTTTCAGTGTTTTATACCTAGAGTAGCTACTGTTTAATTTGCAGCTGTAAGTAGATTATTTTCCAGAGGTCAAATGCAAAAGGGATACCCTACATAATTCTTACCAAAAGAAAAAACACAAAAAGCATGAGTGAGGGCCGAAATTTCTAAAATTAAAGTGAGGTCTAAAAATTATTTCTAAAATTAAAGTGAGGTCCCAAAAATATTTCCCAATTTTTTTGAAGTGATTTGTAATTTTTTGATATTATTTCTATTTATTTCCTATTTTTCAGCCTATTTTTTAATTAAAAATTAAATTAAATAGCTACCATGTGTGAAAGATTTAAAAAAAAATGTTTTTCCGTAAATTAATAATATACTTGAAACGTTTGAGGTGAACTTTTGGAAAATAATTATCCAAACTCTTAAAAACCCCAGTATGAAAGTTATGCACTTTTCATGTCTACTCCTGTCAGAACCACTAAACCTTATAAGACTCTTTAGGGGGTAGTTCCTTGAGAGAGTGCTTGTGGGAAAAGGAAGGCAAGCAATGCGACAGGAAGCGCTTACCAGGCGCCAAGTAGTGTCAAGTCGTGCGCCATCATAGCCGGACACGCACGACACCTCGGCTCAAGCACCGGCCCCCTATGCCGGAGACAGAGTTGGTGCCGGAGATGGACGCGACATGACGCCGCATGAAGCGCCTACTAGGGGCCGAGTTGTGTCATGTCGCGTCCACTCGGGCACTGTCGAGATCGATGATGGCTTACAGTTACGATGTGGGTATAGATGTTGGATGGATGTGATCTCCTTCGGGATCGAGCTATCCAGACGACGTTGGATAGATGTGATCTCCTTCGGGATGAGCCATCCAGCTGACGTTGGATGGATGTGATATCCTTCGGGTTGAGCTATCTAGCCGACTTGCGGGTATAAACGTCGGATGGATGTCATCTCCTTCGGGATCGAGCTATCTAGAAGACGTCGGAAAGATGTGATCACCTTCGAGATGAGCCATCCTGCCGACGTCGGATGGATGTGATCTCCTTCGGATTGAGCTGTCTAGCTGACGTGTGGGAATAAACGTCATATGGGTGTGATCTCCTTCGGGATGAGCCGTCTAGCCGACGGGTCGGTATAAACGTCGTATGGATGTGATCTCCTTCGGGATGAGCCATCTAGCCGAGGGGTCGGTATAAACGTCATATGGATGTGATCTCCGTCGGGATGAGCCATCTAGCCGACGGGTCGGTATAAACGTTGTATGCATGTGATTTCCTTCGGGATGAGCCATCTAGCCGACGGGTCGGTATAAACGTCGTATGGATGTGATCTCCTTCGGGATGAGTCGTCTAGCCGACGGGTCGGTATAAACGTCGTATGGATGGGATCTCCTTCGGAATGAGCCATCCAGCCGACGGGTCGGTATAAATGTCTTATGAATGTGATCTTCGGGATGAGCCGTCTAGCCGATGGGTCGTTATAAACGTCGTATGGATGTGATCTCCTTCGGGATGAGCCGTCTAGCCGACGGGTCGGTATACTTGTCGTATGGATGTGCTCTCTTACGGGATGAGCCGTCTAGCCGGCGAGTGGGTATAGAACGTCCCTTCGTCGAGATTTTCACGCCAAGCGTTGTGCTCGTTAGGGTCTTCCTCGGACATCCATGGGGCTACTATGTAGTTTGGTGGATACGTCGAGGTTGATTTGTGAAGGCGTCTGAGTGGCACTCGGTCCGTTTGGGTTGGCGGGGTTCCTGCTCGTGCAGTCAACCGCACACGCACATACCTTTTCATCGATTGTTCCAAGAGCTAATTGCCTTGGAAGAAACATAGTTTCCTGTGTTCGATGCCTACGAATGGTAATTGTGATTCTGAAAAGATGAGATCTTCGTCCGGCATCCTCCTAAGGGGGGTGCCGGGTGGACAACTCAAGCTGAACACGTGGTCCACCCACGTCGAGCCTTCGGTGCGGCTGTGGCATGTGCTGCGTGCTCTAGCTGTTCCCTAGGATGCGGAACACTGAGTGGGCCGGAGTCCGAAAGGCCTTAGCTGTCCAATCTAGCGTTCTTCGCTCAGCACGAACGACGGTCGAGCGCGAGTTGACCTCCTGATAACTCGGAAAGGCTCATACGCGTCCGGCGTCGATTTATAGTGCTACCTGGTTGATCCTGTCAGTAGTCATATGCTTATCTCAAAGATTAAACCATGCATGTGTAAGTATGAACTAATTCAGACTGTGAAACTACGAATGGCTCATTAAATCAGTTATAGTTTGTTGGATGGTACCTGCTAATCGGATAACCGTAGTAATTCTAGAGCTAATATGTGCAACAAACCTCGACTTCTGGAAGGGATGCATTTATTAGATAAAAGGTCGACGCGGGCTTTCCCCGTTGCTCTTATGATCCATGATAACTCGATGGATCGCACGGCCTTTGTGCCGGTTACGCATCATTCAAATTTCTGCCTTATCAACTTTCGATGGTAGGATAGTGGCTTACTGTTAGACCCCTTGTTGTGTGACACCGGACAGGCTTAGGCGCATACCCGTCATGACCGAGCAAACGATGGACACCGTGACCGGACAAGCATGAGCGTAACCAATTGCGCGAGGGTCACCGGTGATGACCGATGATGACTGATGACAAGGTTAAGGAGAGGATTCTTGACATGTTCAGGCCTTGACAAGGCCATGACCGAGGTAAATAGGCGTTGTGCCTTGGCACAGTGCCCACCGATATAGGCGCTGGACAGGCGCCAGCTAGGCGCTTGATAGGCGCTTATGCGTTAGCAACTAGGTGAAGTATGTCTTGTGAAATTACGATGGGACAAAGTATTACTTTGCCCGGACACCAAGAAGCCCCTAAGTACTTGACGGTATAAGGAAGCCTATGGTTGCCTTTGTTGGTCCAACAACACATACTTGTGGCCTAGACACTAGTATGAAAGTTACGCACTTGGCATGTTCACTCCTGTCAGTTCCTGTAAACCTTATAAGCCTCTTTAGGGGGTACTTTCTCCGTGAAGGAGGCAAGCAAGGACATCCCCAGGGAGCCTTATAGGCATGGCGCGACTCCCGGCTCCCCGTTGTGGCACGGCCACGACAAGCTTGATGCATGGACGACGGGAACGTCCTAGGAAGCTTAGGCTCCGTGAGCTAAGCGAGTGAAGTTGTGTAGGTTTCTCGAGTAACCGAGTGATCATGAGTGTCCCATGATCCCCACGTCCCTAAAAAGGCGGAATTAGTGGGCGGTTACGTGGAGTGGCGATTGCGCCTAGGAGGCGCCTAACTGAGTGGTTATCCTACGGCTAAGTGGGCTAGACGTGACATGGCTAGTGGGTGAAAGCCAGTAGCATGGTAGTTACCCACGTCCCTAAATATAGGAAGTGGAGTTGACTCATGTTGACCCACTACCTTGACAGTTGACAAGGGAGTGAGCCACGACTTGAGGCACTCTCCCTACAAAGGTGGTAGTTACCTACGTCTTCGGACAAGAGTGACGCCACATGTCCCTTGACGGCTATTACAAGAGATCATGGGTTGACTAAAGTCAAGCCATGATTTGTCCCATGTCCCATGATCCATGACGCAACACCTTGTCCCATATCCCATGTCCCATGACGCAGCACCTTGTCCCATGACCCATGACGCAGGACCTTGTCCCGGGTGTTTGGAAAGAAAACAATGGGAAGTATACAGCCTCTGCAGGTTACAAGTTGTTGATGGCAGCAGGAGTCAAGTATAAACATGCCAATTTACTCTGGGGCAAATTTAATTTGCCAAGACATAGCTTTACCCTTTGGCTTGGTCACACGAGAAATCTTCTGACAAAGGACAGGATGAATCATATGGGATTCTTAAGAGGGGACACGAACTGTTATTTGTGCAGCAATTCAGCAGAAACTACTGAGCACTTATTCTTTTAATGCAGCAGGAGTAAGAGCTTATTACAGGGTGCCTTGCAATGGCTTGGGTGGCAAACCACAACACAAACCATCCAGGGCCTACTCAATGGGGAAGCAAGAAGACCTACTAAACTTCAGAGATTGATTTGTGCAGCTGCAATTGCTGTAGTGACTTACAGCATTTGGCAAGAAAGGAATAACACTTGCTTCAGACAGATCCAGGCAACAGATGCAGGCATAATGAAGCATATAAAGTTTGTAATTAGGTCACGAATATCAGAAATCAAGATTCTCCAGCTGCAAACACAGGACAAGAGTTTCTATGCTCAACTCATGTAATTGTTATGTTTTCCCCACGGCTGTAACCCCTTTGTTTTATGCTCTATTTGATGTAACTAGCTGAAATCCAGGGATCAAAATTAGACGATACCCTACATAGTACGTGAGCTTCTATTTTGATTGCCTTTTAGGTGTAATC
>CM076151.1:29617500-29682500 GCA_038025085.1 Tetragonia tetragonoides | reverse complement strand
GCATCGTGACCCATGCGTTGCAGCATGATGCAACACCATGCAGCACCATGACCCATGCGTTGCAGCACGATGAAACACCACGCAGCACCCATGCCTAGTGAATGCTCTAGGGGGCGTGTTTTGGGCCTCCAAACGTAAACTTTTCGACGGTAATATTTTTGCCCCATATCGCACGGCAGACCCCTAGGGGACATGGGAGGCACCTAGGGTCGTTTATTGGGTCTCTGCTATATTTGTAAGGGCGGTTTGACGCGATGCGAATGTTTTGGTGCAAGTCAGAAATTGTATTATTGCTCTCTGTAATGTAACAAGATTACAGTCCTTAGGCAATGCAGATCCAAGGCCACCTACTAGGTAGGGTTCCTTTTTTCTACATCCCTCTACTACCTTACATCCCTTCAATCTGGTGCAACTCACTACAGACAGTGGTTCACCAGCTCTGTAAACATTACAATTTGCAAAAATTGTTTCTCACCATCTCTGTAAACATTACAATTTGCAAAAATTATTTCTGACTTACAGCAAAATACAAAAACATATATATCTAAAAATATTACAACAAAAACTTCCAGGAGCTGATTCATTCCTCCTTCTTTCTTGCTTCATCTACCTGCTGTGCCCACTCAAGCTGATCCACATCACTCTACTGTCTAGCTCCCTGTACAGGTATTGGAGTCCTGCATTCCTTCTGTTTTTTCCTGCAAAAACCTCTCCTGTAGTCTGGTCCTGCCTATCTGCTGGGTCTGCTGTGGTACACAGATCAGCTTAAACTCTCTCTAACCATTTTTTATCCCTGCTGTTGATCTTTCTCATCCTGCTGCGTTGCTGCATTGCTGCTGAAAACTGCTGCCTGAATTCCTGCACAGCTGCATTTGTTCTGATTCAGAGTCTCTCTGTATCAATCTGTTTCTGTATCCTTCCTGGAGCCCTTTTCCTCAATGTCCTCTGCTGGGGCATTCTTCCTGAGCTGATATATCTTCCCCTTTTAAGGCTCGAAAACGAGCGACATGTGTGATATCGGAGTTTGGGGATGAAGCTGACCCTCCTGGGGCACCGGGGGTCCCCTAGGGCCATAGTAGAGCCCCCAAAAAAATTTCGGGCCAAAACGGAAACCGGCTCCCGGGAATGCTCTAGGGGACGTGGTTTGGGCATCCGGACGCAAACTTTTTGACGTTAATACTTTCACTCCATCTCGCACGGGAGACCCCTAGGGGACATGGGAGGCCCCTTGGGTCGGTTATTTGGTCCCTGATAGGCTTGTAAGGGCGGTTTGATGCGATGCGAATGTTTTTTTTTTTTTGGTGCAAGTCAGAAATTGTATTATTGCTCTCTGTAATGTAACAAGATTACAGTCCTTAGGCAATGCAGATCCAAGGCCACCTACTAGGTAGGGTTCCTTTTTGCTGCATCCCTCTAATACCTTACAACCCTTCAATCTGGTGCAACTCACTACAGGCAGTGGTTCACCATCTCTGTAAACATTACACTTTGCAAAAATTCTTCCTCACCATCTCTGTAAACATTACAATTTGCAAAAATTATTTCTGACTTACATCAAAATACAAAAACATAAATAGCTAAAGATATTACAATTCCTTCTAGCTTTTCAACTCTGCTTGGATCTGTTATATTTTTTCATTCTGCCTTGCTTCTTCAACCTGTTGCTGATTACCTGCTGAAACCTGCTGCCTGAGTTCCTGCACTGCTGCCTATTCCTTGCATTTGTTCTGCGTCAGATTCTCTCTGTATAAATCTGCTTCTGTATCCTTCCTGGAGCCTGCTGTCCTTTTTTCCTGCTGGATTCTTCTACCTGGATTGCAGCCTATCTTCTGCAGTCTGCTACTGGTTCCTTCCTGAAGTCTCTGCTGCAGCCTGCTGTAAGCTGCTCTCCTGTGTGCAGTGCTTCTGTATTTCTTCCATTTTCCTGATTCAGGCTCACAGTTGCCTTATCCATCTTTTATCCTTGCTTTTTAGCTTCCTATTGCTGCTGCACTGTTGGATTCTGACTCTGATTGCTTGCTGTATCTGTTGCATAATCTGTGTTGCTGGTAGCCTGCTCTTTTCAAAGCATATCAGATTTCTGGCTCTCCAAATCCAGTATGCAGTTGCTGCTATTCCAGCTGCATACACTTCCTTTCTGAATCTCGAGCATTTCTGTCTACTCATCCAGTTTAGTAGCCCCTGAATTGTGCTTCCTCTTGCAGAAATATGCAGCCATGTCTGTACCTGTTTCATTATCTCTGTTGAAATACTGCAGCTAAAAAACAGATGGCCGTGACTTTCTGTCTCCTCTTTGCACAGGTAGCATATGGTGTCTCCATTAAGGAAGCCCATATTATGTAGCCTGTCTTTGGTCAGTAATCTCCCCATTTGTGCCAACCATAGACAGAAGCTGTGCCTAGGTACAGAAACTCTTCCCCATATCAGGACATAATGTCTGTATTTTGGCATATTTCCCATCAAAATTCTGTATCCACTAGCAACTGAGTACATTCCATTTTCAGTTTCCCTCCACACTCCTCTTGTTGAATAGTGCTCCTGGAAGTGACTTTTGATCTTGTTGAGCTTAGTCCAATACCAGCTGGCTCCCCATACAGGAGCATAATTCCAGAAATTACTTCCTTTCAAATATACTCCATTAATCCACTTCACCCACAATGTGTCCTTTTTTGTGGCTATATCCCAAATGTGCTTCCCATTTAGGGCTATATTAAACCATTTGCAATGTTTAATATTTATCCCCCCATTTCTCCTTGGTCTGCATACTACTTCCCAAGCCACCAGGCTAGTTTTGTGCTTGAGGTCAGTTCCCCCCCCCCCCCCCCAAAGAAACAATCTGCATTTTTTCTCTATGCTTTTTAGTACTCCAGCAGGCATAACAAATATGCTTGACCAGTAGACATGTATAGATAATAATACAGAATTTATTAGTTGTGCCCTTCCTGCATATGAGAGGTTCCTGGAAGCCCATGTGTGAAGTCTTTTTGTCATTTTATCCATCAAGCATTCACAATCCATTTTGCTCCATTTTGATGGGGATAGAGGGACACCTAGGTATTTCATTGGCAATGTACCCTCCTGAAACCCTGAGAGGCTCACCAGCACCCTTTTCTCTTGTTCACTAACCCCTGCCACATAAATGCTTGACTTTTCCTGGTTTGCACATAAACCAGTGGCTTGTGAGAAGTAATTCAGGCACTCCATTAGGATATTCACAGAGTCAGGTGTAGCTTTGCAGAAACACATCAAGTCATCTGCAAAGCATAGATGACTTAGTGCAAGTTCTTTGCACATGGGGTGCCAGTTGAAGCTGTTGTCCATGCAAGCTATCTTCAAGGTTCTTGACAGGTATTCCATCACTAGCACAAAAATTAGTGGAGAAATTGGGTCTCCTTGTCTAATGCCACGCTTTGCAGTGAAATATCCATGGGCTTCCCCATTCAGGTTGATGCTGAAGCTTGCTGTTTGCACACATTCTAGTATCCACCCACTAAATTTCAATGGGAATCCATATCCTTGCATCATTTCCTTGATAAAACCCCAGTGTACTGTGTCATAGGCTTTCCTGAGGTCAATCTTCATCAGGCATCTTGGGGAGGATTGTTTTCTGTTATAGTGCTTGATTAGATCCTGACAAATCATAATGTTGTGGACTATGGATCTTTGTGCCACAAAAGCTCCCTGGTTTACAGAAATTAGTTCTGGTAGTACTCTTGCCAGTCTTCCACATAGGATCTTGGAGATGCACTTGTAGATGGTGTTGCAACAGGCTATGGGTCTGTAATCAGAAGCCTTTTCAGGATTTGATATTTTCTGCACAAGACATAAGTTAGTTGCATTCACTTCTTTTAGCATTTTGGAAGACTCAAAAAAATCAATAATGGCCTCTGTCACTTCCTGCCCCACTGTTTGCCATGCTTCTTTGAAAAACCCTGATCCAAATCCATCAGGGCCTGGGCTCTTATTACAATCAATTTCAAACATAGCTCTCTTTACTTCTTCAGCAGTCACAGGGGCAATCAGAGACATCTGTTGGTGTATGTCTAGTCTGTGTCCTGCTGAGAAGAAGCTGCTTTCTGCTGAAGTGGCTCTGATTCCAGCAACTCCTAGCATTCCTCTGTAGAATTCCACAAATTCCTTCACAATCTGGTTCTTTTCCTCTAGCAAGGTACCTTCCTGTGTCTTAATGGAGTGTACTCTGTGCTGCTGCCTTTTTTGCTTCATAAGTGCATGGAAAAATTGAGTGTTTCCATCCCCTAGTTGAATCCATTTTGCCTTGCTCTTTTGTTGTAGGAAGTTCTCTGCTGCCATATTCAGATCATTATATCTCTTCCTTGCTTGCACTTTCTCTTGCTGTATGGTCTCATTTAGAGGGTCCTGGTTTGCTGTATTCTGTGATTGATTCATAATATTCCTAGCTATCTCAGCTTGCTTTAGTATCCCACTGAAATCATCCCTATTTAGCTTTTTCAGCACTCCTCTCACATTTTTCAGTTTCTGGTACACTCTGAACATTTTTGTGCCTTGTGTTCTGATGTTCCAAGCTTGCTGCACCTTAGCTTGAAAATCAGAGTGGAGGCTCCACATGTTGAAATATTTAAAGGGGTTGTTTCTATTTTTTGTGGGCTCTCTGTGCATAGTTAAACAAATTGGGGAATGATCAGACACATCCTCTGTATGGAATTTAAGATCACATTGATCAAATTCCTGAATCCAAAGGCTGTTGGCAAAAACCCAATCTATTTTAGAATAAACTCTCCCTCCCCTTTCATGCTTATTGTTCCAAGTAAATTCACACCCAGTCCAGCTCAATTCTGTTAGTTTACAGTCCTCTAAACAGTCCTTGAAGTCCTGTACTTCAGAATATGTGACTGGGGCACCTCCTTGCCTATTACCAGGTGTTAATACATTATTGAAGTCCCCCCCAACAATCCATGGTACGTTGCAGTTCAGTGCATAGTCAGAAAGGTCCTGCCACAGTTGCTTTCTTTCCTCTTTTTCATTCAGCCCATACACAAAACTCACCACAAACTCTTTTTTTTTCACTATATTAAACACTTTGCAAGTCATCATTTGCACAGATGAAAATAACACATTAACATGGAAATAATTTGGTAACCATCTAATCCAGATTCTACCTAATCTATGATTATTATGGTTGCTAATTGATTCCCACTCTGGCATGAAATTTCTCTTGCATTTTGCTAAATTAATTTCCCTAATTTTAGTTTCTAACAAAACCACCATGCCACAATTATTTTTTTTGCAGAAAAAACTCACATCTTTCTGTTTATTAGGGCCATTTAGGCCTCTCACATTCCATATAAGGATCCTATCCATGACTATTAGTCAAGATAGGAGACTTACCATGTCTTGGCACCATCTCAGGAAGCATATCCTCCTTTGATACATGTTCTGCTGTTTCCCCTTGAGTTTTCTGCTCTTCCTGCTCTTCTTTATCTTGCAGTACTTCAAATGAGTTCAGTGTCTGGGTTTGTTGGTGTTGTTGCCTGTACACCCCTCTCCCTGCTCTCTGCCCCTTCCCTGTAATTCCTGCTCTTCCTCTTCCTCTCCCTGCATTCTGCCATTGCATTGTTCTAGGGTTTGCTTGTGTTGGAGGCCTATTCTGCACAGGCACAGATTGTGCCACAGGAGCTGCAGCAGCAATCTTCCTCCTGCAGTCAATTTCTCCATGCCCATGCTGCTTACAGTGGCTACAAATGCTTGGTTTCCAATCATATTCTACCTCCTGTTCCACAATGTTCCCTTTTTCATTCTTGAAATTAACTTTCTCAGGGTACTCATCTCCAATTTTCACTTCAATTAACACCCTTGCAAACTGAATTCCTACTTTTAGCTCAGTGTTCTTATCGGCCATCATTGGCCTACCCACAAGGCTAGCAATTTTGCTTAACCCCTTAGCATTCCAATACTTCACATTTAATCCTGGGAATTTCACCCAAATAGGCACTGAGGTTAATTCTTCCTTATCATAATCCACATTTTCAGACCAAGGTCTGATTATCATAGGCTTGTTGTCAAAATGGTACACTCCTTCCTGAATTACAGCATCTCTCTGTTCAAGTGTATCAAATCGAACCAGCACCAGACCATTTTTCATCATGGCTATTTTGTTCATCCCTTTTTTTGCCCAAATTCGCCTCAGAAAACCACTAAATACTGTAATTGGTGGTCGAGCTCCCATGACATAACAGACTACAGCTTTATTCCAGTAATTTATTTCAGATTCAATGTCACTAGGATTAATTTCCCCTACTGGAATTCCATCATGCATAGCAGGTTCAATAAATTCAAGTTTAAAACCGGCATTTCTAAGCTTAGTTATGTCGAATTTATCCCAGGCAGAGACCTTACCAATATCCGTGTTGTTTTGCTGAGTAGTTTGTTCTGGTTCGTCTTCTTCATTCTCAGATGAGGTATGAGTGCTCGCTTTCTCCTTCATTTTCGATAACCAGGTATTAATCTGCTCTCTAGCTAATTCCAATTTGTGTACAGTTTGTGTTTGAATTTCCGGTGTCAACACCTCTGGCGCTTCCAATTCATCTCTTAAATTGCGAACAACCCGACCTAGGTTTTCGCAGTTCATGCTCAAGCTTTGCTTTTGGTTCACAGTTTTGGTCGGACCTGGTGGGACTGAGTTTTCAACATTATCGCCTTGCTTTTCTGCTGCTCGCTTTGTCTTTTCTTTCTTCCCCATGGACTCACAGCTTCATCAATGGATGCGCGGTGGAGAGGAGAGAGGAGAGAGCATTTTAGGGAGAGAAAAGCTCTTCCCTGGTCGATGCCAATGTTGGTTTGGGGTGGTGGCGCAGTTGGCGATGCGAATGTTAAGGCCCGAAAACGGGTGAAATGTGTGATATCGGAGTTCGCGAATGAAGGTGACCCTCCCGGGGCACCGGGGGTCCCCTATGGCCATCATAGAGCCCCCGAAAAGATTTCGGGCGAAAACGGAAACCGGGCCCCGGGAATGCTCTAGGGGACGTGTTTTGGGCCTCCGGACGCAAACTTTTCGACATTAATATTTTCGCCCCATATCTCACGGGAGACCCCTAGGGGACATGGGAGTCCCCTAGGGTCGGTTATTGGGTCTGTGATAGGCTTTTAAGGGCGGTTTGAAGCGATGCCAATGTTAAGGCTCGAAAACGGGCGACATGGGTGATATCGGAGTTCGGGGATGAAGGTGACCCTCCTGGGGCACCAGGGGTACCCTAGGGCTAAAATAGAGCCCCCGAAAAAATTTCGGGCGAAAATGGAAACCGGGCCCCCGGAATGATCTAGGGGACGTGTTTTGGGCCTCCGGACGCAAACTTTTCGACGTTAATATTTTAGCTCCATATCGCACGGGAGGCCCCTAGGGTCGGTTATTGGGTCTCTGATAGGTTTGTAAGGGCGGTTTGACGCGATGTCAATGTTAAGGCCCGAAAACAGGCGACATGGGTGATATCGGAGTTCTGGGATGAAGGTGATGCTCCCGGGGCACCGAGGGTCCCCTAGGGCCATAATAGAGCCCCCGAAAAAATTTTGGGCGAAAACGGAAACCGAGCCCTAGGAATGCTCTAGGGGACGTGTTTTGGGCCTCCGGACGCAAACTTTTCCACTTTAATATTTTCGCCCCATATCGCACGGGAGACCCCTTGGGGTCATAGGAAGCCCCTAGGGTCGGTTATTGGGTCCCTCAAAGGCTTGTAAGACGGTTTGACGCGATGGCAATGTTTTTTTTTTTTGGTGCAAGTCAGAATTTGTATTATTGCTCATTGTAATGTAACAAGATTACAGTCCTTAGGCAATGCAGCTCCAAGGCCACCTACTAGGTAGGGTTCCTTTTTGCTACATCCCTCTACTACTTTACAACCCTTCAGTCTGGTGCAACTCACTACAGGCAGTGGTTCACCATCTCTGTAAACATTACAATTTGAAAAAAAATTATTTCTCACCATCTCTGTAAACATTACAATTTGCGAGAATTATTTCTGACTTACAGCAACATACAGAAACATAAATATCTGAAAATATTACAGCTTCTTCTAGCTTTTCAACTCTACTTGGAACTGTTTCATTCCTCAATCTGCCTTGCTTCGTCAAGCTGCTGCTGATTACCTGCTGGAAATCTTGTTCTGGTTTTTCATATCTTGAGATTTCTGCTACTTTCCTTGCTCTGCTTTCCTCCAGCAATCTGTTACTTGTCACCTGCTAGATCCTGCTGCCTGGTTCACAGCCTAGGTTCTACCTCCTGGTTCACAGTCTAGGTTCTACCTCCAACAATCTGCCAGCTGGTATGACTCACTACAGTTAGTGGTTTTTTGCCCTGATTCAGAGTCTCTCTGTACCAATCTGCTTCTGTAACTTCCTGGAGCCTGCTGTCCATTTTTCCTGCATCTGTTCCAGGTGTCTTGCATGATGCCAGATTCTCTGCTTACACCCTATTGAGTTATGTTTCTGCCTTTCTGTCTGGTGCATTCTGTCTGCTTGCTCTATTTATTGCTCTAACCCAGTTTATCTTCAGGCTATATTTCCCCTATCCATCTCTTGTCCCTGCTGGAGATCTTCCTATTGCTGTTACAGCATTGTTGAATTCTGCATCTGACTGCTTGCTGTATCTGTAGCATGATCTGTGGCACAGGTATATTGCCTTTGCCAGCAAAATGTGTATTTCTGCACCTCCAGACCCAGTATACTGTTGCTGCTAACCCTGATGCATAGACTTCCTTTCTGATTCTTGAGCATTTCTGTCTGCTGATCCAGTTAAACATCCCATGAACTGTACTTGCTCTTGCTGAGATTTGTAGCCATGCCCTTAACTGTTCCAGGACAGCAGTTGACACTTTGCATTGGAAGAACAGGTGATTGTGTTCCTCAGGTTCCTGCTTGCACAGGTAACATAAGGCATCTCCATTCAGGAATCCCATCCTCTGTAGTCTGTCCTTTGTTAACAGTCTATCCATTTGGGCTAGCCATAGCCAAAAGCTTTGTCTAGGCATGGATAACTTTCCCCATATCAAATCTGCATGCCTGCATTTTGTCATGTTACCCTGTAGCATTCTGTATCCACTTCCAGCAGAGTATATACCATCAGAAGCAAATTTCCAAATTCCCCTTGCTGTGTATTGCCCCTGGAAGTAGCTTTTGATCTTGTTCAGTTTGTTCCAGTACCAGCTTGTGCCCCATACTGGAGCATAATTCCAGATGTTTACTCCTTTTAGATACACCCCATTGATCCATCTCACCCACATAGTGTCCTTTTTTGTTGCAATATCCCAGATATGTTTGCCATTCAGAGCTATATTGAACCATTTACAGTTCTTAACATTAAGTCCTCCATTTTTTCTTGGTCTGCATACCATATCCCAGGCCACCAAACTTGTCTTATTTTTCTGCTCAGTTGTTCCCCACAAGAAAAATCTACATTTTTGCTCCACACTTTTTAGTACTCCAGTTGGCATTATGAATATACTAGACCAGTATACATGAATGGAGAATAAAACAGAGTTTATTAGTTGGACTCTCCCTGCATATGAAAGGTTCCTTGAAGCCCAAATCTGCAACTTCTTTGTCATTTTATCCACCAGACATTCACAATCTATTTTGCTCCATTTCGAAGGGGACAGTGGGACCCCTAGGTATCTCATGGGCAAGGTACCCTCTCTGAAGCATGAGAGTTGTAGCAATTCATTTTTCCTTTGTTCATCCACCCCTGCTATGTAGATGTTAGATTTATCCTTGTTTGCATACAAGCCTGTAGCTTTTGAGAAATGGTTTATGCTGTTCATCATGATGCTCACAGATGTTGTGTCTGCTTTACAGAAGCACATTACGTCATTTGCAAAGCACAGATGACTTAGTGCTAGCTCTTTGCACATGGGGTGCCAGCTGAAGCTCTTTTCCATGCATGCTATTTTCTGGTGCCTTGACAAATATTCCATTACCAGTACAAATATTAATGGGGATATGGGGTCACCTTGTCTGATGCCACGTTTTGCATTAAAGTGCCCTTGTGTTTCCCCATTTATGTTGATACTGAATCTTGCTGTTTTGATGCACTCTAGGATCCACCCACTGAATTTTTCAGGGAATCCATACCCTTGTAGCATTTCCCTCACAAAGCCTCAGTGGATTGTGTCATATGCCTTCCTTATGTCTATCTTCATTAAGCATCTAGGAGACGATTGTTTCCTGTTATAATGCTTAATGAGGTCCTGGCATATCATGATATTGTTGACAATGGACCTCTGTGCAACAAAGGCTCCCTGGTTCACAGACACGAACTCAGGAAGGACTTTTGCCAGTCTCCCACACAAGATCTTGGAGATGCACTTGTATATTGTATTGCAGCAGGCTATTGGTCTGAAATCTGATGCCTTATCTGGGTTTTGTATCTTCTGTACAAGGCATAGGTTTGTAGCATTTACCTCCTTGAGCATTCTAGATGATTCAAAAAAGTCAATTATAGCTCCAGTCACTTCTTCCCCCACAATTGGCCATGCTTCTCTGAAAAACCCTGATCCAAAGCCATCAGGTCCCGGGCTTTTATTGCAATCAATTGCAAACATTGCCTTTTTCACCTCTTCTGCATTCACAGGGGTTATGAGGTTCATTTGTTGGTGGATGTCTAGCCTGTGACCTGCTTGGAAGTACCTGTCTTCAGCTTTTCTTGTTCTGACCCCTGTTACCCCCAGCATATCCTTGTAGAAGTTCACAAATTCTTCCACAACCAGGTTCTGATCCTCCAAAAGTGTACCCTGCTGTGTCCTGATGGAGTGGATTCTGTTGTTATTCCTACTTTGCTTCATTACTGCATGGAAGAATTGATTATTTCCATCCCCCAATTGAATCCACTTTACCTTGCTTTTCTGCTGTAGGAAGTTTTCAGCTGCCATGTTGACCTCATTGTATCTTCTCCTGGCCTGTGATTCATTCTGTTACCTTGACTCATTTAATGGTTCTTTGTTTGCTTCAATCTGTGCTTGAGTCATGGCTATCCTGGTTATCTCTGCTTGTGCCAGAATGTCTGTGAATTCATTCCTGTTTAGCTTTTTCAGCACTTTTCTCACATTTTTCATTTTTTGGTACACTCTGAACACTTTTGTGCCTTGTGTTCTGAAATTCCAAGCTTGCTGCACCTTAGCTTGAAATTCAGAGTGGAGGCTCCACATGATGAAGTATTTAAAGGGGATTGTTTTTTTTGTTGTGAGTTCTCTATGGAGAGACAGACAGATTGGGGAATGATCAGAAACTCCCTCTGGATGGAATACAAAGATCTGATTGATCTAATTCCTGGAGCCATAAACTGTTTACAAAGGCCCAATCAATTTTAGAATATACTCTCCCCCCCTTTTCATGTCTATTATTCCAAGTAAATTGGCACCCTGACCACCCCATTTCAGTGAGGAAACATTTTCCTATGCACTCTTTGAATTCCTTTATTTCTGCATAAGTAATTGGTACACCACCTTTTCTATTTTCAGGGTACAATACATTATTGAAATCCCCTCCTACAAACCATGGGGTGTTGCAATTAATTGCAAAATCATTTAAGTCCTTCCATAGTACTCTTCTTTCTTCCTTTTCATTTAAGCCATATATAAAGCTCATCACGAATTCCATTTTTTTCACAACATTTACTACTTTACAGATAATCATTTGCACAGAAGAGAATAAAATATCCACATTAAAAATGTTAGGTAACCATCTTAACCATATTCTTCCCAATCTATGCTCACTATGATTACTGTAAGAGTCCCACCCTGGCATGAAACTTTTTTTGTATTTTTCTAGGTTGTCTAATCTGATTTTTGTTTCCAGAAAAGCCACCAACCCACAGTTATTTTTTTTACAAAAGAGAGCAACATCTCTCTGTTTATTTGGGCCATTAAGGCCTCTTACATTCCAGATTAGTACCCTATCCATGACTACCAGTCAAGATAGGTGTCTTACCATTTAATGGCACCTCCTCTGGATTCTGGTCTGTTTGTTGCGCAGGTTCCACTACTGCTACTGGCTGTTCTTTTTGATTTTCCTGCATTTCTTCTTGATTTTGCAAAGTGTCAAAACTATTTTGCATAACAGTTTTGGCCTGCTGAACTTGTCTGTAGTGTCCTTTTCCTGTTCTTGCTCCTCTTCCTGCATTTCAGGCTCTCCCTCTGCCTCTACCCGCAAGCTGCCATTGCTGGTTCCTTGGGATTTCCTGCTGTGCAGGCTGTGTATGCACATGCCCTTGTTGCACAGGTGCATTCACAGTCTTCTTTTTCCTGCATTTTGCTTCACTGTGGCCATATTGTTTACAGTGATTGCACAGAATTGGCTTCCAATCATAGTCTACTGTTTGTTCCACTATGTTTCCCCTCTCATTCTTTAAATGTACTTTCTCTGGGTATTCCTCTCCTATTTGCACTTCAATAAGAACTCTAGCATAGTGTATTCCCACTTTGAGCTCTGTATTTCTGTCTGCCATCATTGGTCTCCCAACTAGGCTCGAGATTTTGCTCAAACCCACTGCATTCCAATACCTGACATTGAGTCCAGGGAATTTAACCCATATTGGCACAAAGGTGAGTTCTTCTTGCTCATAGTCTATGTTTTCTGACCATGGCCTAACAATCATTGGTTTATTATCAAAATGGTACACCCCCTCCTGGATGACTGCATCTCGTTGCTCCAGAGAATCAAACCTAACCAATATTAGCCCATTTCTCAAACTTGCTATCTTGTTCATCCCTTTTTTCCCCCAAATTCTTCTTAGAAACCCACTAAGTACTGTAATTGGAGGTTTAGAGCCCATAACATAGCACACTACAGCTTTGGTCCAGTAATCAATTTCTGATTCAATATCCATTAAATTTATTTCACCTACTGGTTTACCATCATGCAGATTTGGAGCAACATAATCCAGTTTAAAGCCAGCGTTTTTCAGTTTAGATATGTCAAATTTCTCCCAAGCTGAAACCTTACCCAATTGTGTCGCCTCCTGTTGCTGTTCTTGCTCAGGTTCTTCTTCCTCCGATTCAGATGTGCTTTGCGATTTTGCCTTTTCCTTCATATGTGACAGCCACGAATTGATCTTCTCCTGAGCTAGTTCCATTTTCTGCACAGTTCCGCTTTGGGCATCCGGTGTCATTACCTCAGAATCTTCCAATTCTTCCGCAAGATTTCGCATGACTCTACCTAGGTTTTCATGGTTTTTGTTATTTTTTTGCTTTAGGGTTGCATTTTTCGTGGAACAATGTTTATTTCCTGAATTTCCCGCATCGTCAATCTGATTTTCCTTCCCTCTCTTAGCTTTTTCCTTCTTCCCCATTTGAACTCAGCGCTGTTTCAATGGTGAGCGAGCGCTGTATAGGCCAAAGCAGAGAGCATTTTAGAGAGAGAAAAAACGCGATGCCAATACGATGCCAATGTTAAGGCCCGAAAACGGGCGACATGGGTGATATCGGAGTTCGAGGATAAGTATGACCCTCCCGGGGCACCGGGGGTCCCCTAGGGGCATAATAGAGCCCCCAAAAAAATTTCGGGCCATAACGGAAACCGGCTCCCGGGAATGCTCTAGGGGACGTGTTTTGGGCCTCCAGACGCAAACTTTTCGACGTCAATATTTTCGCCCCATATTGCACAGGAGACCCCTAGGGGACATGAGAGGCCCCTAGGGTCAAATATTGGGTCCCTGATAGGCTTGTAAGGGCGGTTTTACGCGATGCTAATGTATAGGGTCGGAATACCCGTCATGGGTGATGTCGGCATTCGGGGATAAGTATGAGCCTCCCAGGGCACAGGGGGTCCCCTAGGGTCATGATAGACCCCTAGGAGATGTTTGGGCAAAAATGACACCCGGGCCCCGGGAAGCCAAAAATCAATTATCGCCCTAGGGCCCCCCCGGTGCCTCGGGAGGGTCATACTTATCCCCGAACTCCGATATCACCCATGTCGCCCGATTTCGGGCCTTAACATTGGCATCGCGTCAAACCGCCCTTACAAGCCTATTAGGGACCCAATAACCGACCCTAAGGGCCTCCCATGTCCCCTAGGGGTCTCCCGTGCGATATGGGGCGAAAATCTGAAAGTCGAAAAGTTTGCGTCCGGAGGCCCAAAACACGTCCCCCAGAGCATTCCCAAGGCCCGGCTTCCGTTTTCGCCTGTAATTATTTTTGGGGCTCTATTATGGCCCTAGGGGAACCCCAGTGCCCCGGGAGGCTCATATTTATCCCCGAACTCCGATATCACCCATGTCGCCCGTTTTCGGGCCTTACCATTGGCATCACATCCAACCGTCTTACAAGCCGATCAGGGATCCAATAACCGACCCTAGGGCCCTCCTATGTCCCCTAGGGGTCTCCCGTGCAATATGGGGCGAAAATACTAACGTCGAAAAGTTTGCGACCAGAGGCCCAAAACACGTCCCCTAGAGCATTCCCGTGGCCCAGTTTCCGTCTTTGCTCGAAATTTTTTCGGGGGCTCTATTATGATCCTAAGGGACCCCTGGTGCCCCAGGAGGCTCATACTTATCCCCGAACTCCGATTTCACCCATGTCGCCTGTTTTCGGGCCTTAACATTGGCATCGCGTCAACCCGTCTTACAAGCCTATCAGGGACCCAATAACCGACTCTATGGGCCTCCCATGTCCCCTAGGGGTCTCCCGTGCGATATGGGGCAAAAATATTAACATGGAAAAGTTTGCGTTCGGAGGCCCAAAACACGTCCCCTAGAGCATTCCCAGGGCCCGGTTTCCGTTTTCGCAAGAAATTTTTTCGGGAGCTCTATTATGGCCCTAAGGGACCCCTGGTGCCCCGGGAGGGACATACTTATCCTCGGACTCCGATATCACCCATGTCGCCCATTTTCGGGCCTTCGCTAAAATGCTCTCTGCTTCGACCTCTACAGCGCGCGTTCACCATTGAAACAGCGCTGAGTTCGAATGGGGAAAAAGGAAAAAGCTAAGAGAGGAAATGGAACTCAGTTCAACGATGCGGGAAATTCAGGAAACAAAAATTGTACCCAAACAATTGTAACCCTAAAACCAAAAAACATCAAAAACCATGAAAACCTAGGTAGAGTTATGCGAAATCTTGCGGACGAATTGGAAGATTCAGAGATAAAGACTCCGGAAGTCCAATCAGGAACTGTGCAACAAATGGAACTAGCTAAGGAACAGATCAATTCGTGGCTTTCAAAAGTGAAGGAAAAGGCAAATTCGCAAAACCCATCTGATTCGGAGGAAGAGGAACCTGAGCAAGAACAGCAACAGGAGGCTACAAATTCTGGTAAGGTCTCAGCTTGGGATAAATTTGACATATCAAAACTGAAAAATGCTGGCTTTAAATTGGATTATGTTGCACCAAATCTGCATGAAGGTAAACCAGTAGGTGAAATCAATTTTATGGACATTTGAATCAGAAATAGATTACTGGAATAAAGCTGTAGTTTGCTATGTGATGGGCTCTAAACCTCCAATTAATGTACTGAGTGGTTTTCTAAGAAGAATTTGGGGGAAAAAAGGGATGAACAAGATAGCAAGTTTGAAAAATGGGCTAGTATTGGTTAGATTTGATTCTTTGGAACAACGAGATGCTGTCATCCAGGAGGGGGTGTACCATTTTGATAACAAACCAATGATTATTAGGCCATGGTCAGAAAACATCGACTATGATCAAGAGGAGCTCACCTCTGTGCCAATATGGGTTAAATTCCCAGGACTCAATGTCAAGTATTGGAATGCAATGGGTCTGAGCAAAATCTCTAGCCTAGTTGGGAGGCCAATGATGGCAGACAGAAACACAGAGCTCAAGGTGGGAATACACTATGCTAGAGTTCTGATTGAAGTGCAACTAGGAGAGGAGTACCCTAAGAAAGTGTATTTCAAGAATGAGAGGGGAAACATAGTGGAGCAAGCAGTGGACTATGATTGGAAGCCAAGTCTGTGCAACCACTGTAAACAATATGGTCACAGTGCAGCAGATTGCAGGAAAAAGATACCTGAGACTGCACCTGTGCAACAAGGGCCTGTACATACTCAGCCTGCACAGCAAGGAATTCCAAGGACTCAGCAATGGCAGTTTGCAGGAAGAGGTAGAGGGAGAGCCTGGAATGCAGGAAGAGGAGCAAAAACAGGAAAAGGCTATTACAGACAGGTCCAGCAGCAGGCCAAAACTGTTATGCAGAACAGTTTTGACATTTTGCAAAATCAAGAAGAAATGCAGGAAACACAAAAGGAACTGCCAACAGCAGCAGCAGTTGTGGAGCCTGAGCAAAAAACAGACCAGAATCCAGTTGAGGTGCCAATGCATGGTAAGTCCCCTGTCTTGACTAGTAGTCATGGATAGGGTACTAATTTGGAATGTTAGAGGCCTTAATGGCCCAAATAAACAGAGAGATATAGCTCTCTTTTGCAAAAAAAATAATTGTGGGTTAGTGGCTTTTCTTGAAACAAAAATCAGATTAGCCAACCTAGAAAAATACAAAAAATGTTTCTTGACAGGGTGGGACTCTTACAGTAATCATAGTGAGCATAGACTGGGGAGAATATGGTTAAGATGGATACCAAGCATTTTTAATGTGGATGTTTTATTCTCATCTGTGCAAATGATTATCTGCAAAGTAGTAAATGTTGTGAAAAAATTGGAATTTGTGGTGAGTTTTGTATATGGTTTAAATGAGAAGGAGGAAAGGAGAGTACTATGGAAGGACTTAAATGATTTTGCAATTAATTGCAACACCCCATGGTTTGTAGGGGGGGATTTCAATAATGTACTGCTCCCTGAAAATAGAAAAGGTGGAGTACCAGTTGCTTATGCAGAAATACAGGAGTTCAAAGAGTGCATAGAAAAATGTTTTCTCACTGAAATGGGGTGGTCAGGGTGCCAGTTTACTTGGAATAATAGGCATGAAAAAGGGGGGAGAGTATATTCTAAAATTGATTGGGCATTTGTAAACAGTTTATGGCTTCAGGAATTAGATCAATCAGATCTTGTATTCCATCCAGAGGGTGTTTCAGATCACTCCCCAATCTGTCTGTCTCTCCATAGAGAATTTACAAAAAAAATTATTCCCTTTAAATACTTCAACATGTGGAGCCTCCACTCTGAATTCCAAGCTAAGGTGCAGCAAGCTTGGAATTTCAGAACACAAGGCACAAAAATGTTCAGAGTGTACCAGAAATTGAAAAAGGTGAGGAAAGTGCTGAAAAAGCTAAACAGGAATGATTTCACAGACATTCTGGCACAAGCAGATACAGCTAGGATAGCCATGACCCAAGCACAGACTGAAGCTAACAAAGAGCCATTAAATGATGCATTACAACAGACTGAATTACAGGCCAGGAAAAGATACAATGAGGTTAATATGGCAGCTGAAAATTTCCTACAGCAGAAAAGCAAGGCAAAGTGGATACAATTGGGAGATGGGAATAATCAATTCTTCCATGCAGTTATGAAGCAAAGAAGTAATAACAACAGAATCCACTCCATTAGGACACAACAGGGGACCCTTCTGGAGGACCAGAACCTGGTCATGGAAGAATTTGTGAGATTTCACAAGGATATGTTGGGGGTGACAGGAACCAGAACAAGCAAAGCTGAAGACAGATACTTCCAAGCAGGTCACAGACTAGACATCCACCAACAGATGAACCTTATAGCCCCTGTGTATGCAGAAGAGGTGAAAAATGCAATGTTTGCAATTGATTGTAATAAAAGCCCGGGTCCTGATGGCTTTGGTTCAGGGTTTTTCAAAGAAGCGTGGCCAATTGTAGGAGATGAAGTGACTGGAGCCATAATTGATTTTTTTAACTCATCTAGAATGCTCAAGGAGGTAAATGCTATAAACCTGTGCCTTGTACAGAAGATACAAAATCCAGAAAAGGCATCTGATTTCAGACCAATAGCCTGCTGTAATACAATCTACAAGTGTATCTCCAAGATCTTGTGTGGGAGACTGGCAAAAGTACTACCAGAGCTGGTGTCAGTGAACCAGGGAGCCTTTGTTGCACAGAGATCCATTGTCAACAACATCATGATATGTCAGGACCTTATTAAGCATTATAACAGGAAACAATCATCTCCCAGGTGCATAATGAAGATAGACATAAGGAAGGCATATGATACAATCCACTGGGGTTTTGTGAAGGAAATGCTGCAAGGGTATGGATTCCCTGAAAAATTCAGTGGGTGGCTACTAGAGTGCATCAAAACAGCAAGTTTTAGTATTAATATAAATGGGGAAACACATGGGAATTTCATTGCAAAGCGGGGCATCAGACAAGGTGACCCCATATCCCCATTAATATTTGTACTGGTTATGGAATATTTGTCAAGAAACCTGAAAATAGCATGCATGGATAAGAGCTTCAGCTGGCACCCCATGTGCAAAGAGCTTGCACTAAGTCATCTATGTTTTGCTGATGACTTAATGTGTTTCTGTAAAGCAGATACTGCATCTGTGAGCACAATGATGAACAGCATAAACCACTTCTCAAAAGCAACAGGATTGTATGCAAACAAGGAAAAATCAAACATCTACTTAGCAGGGGTGGATATGCAAGGAAAAAATGCACTGTTACAACTCTCAGACTTCAGGGAGGGTACTTTGCCCATGAGATACCTAGGTGTCCCATTATCCCCCTCAAAATGGAGCAAAATAGATTGTGATTGTCTGGTGGACAAATTGACAAAAAGGATGCAGATATGGGCCTCGAGGAACCTTTCATATGCAGGGAGAGTCCAACTAATAAACTCTGTACTATTCTCCATTCATGTATACTGGTCAAGTATCTTCATTTTGCCAACTGGGGTACTAAAAAGTGTGGAGCAAAAATGCAGATTTTTCTTGTGGGGGACAACTGAGCAGAAACATAAGACAAGCTTGGTGGCCTGGGATATGGTATGCAGACCAAGAAACAATGGAGGACTTAATGTTAAGAACTGCAAATGGTTCAACATAGCTCTGAATGGCAAGCACATCTGGGATATTGCAACAAAAAAAGACACACTGTGGGTGAAGTGGATCAATGGGATTTATCTGAAAGGAGTTAACATCTGGAATTATGTTCCAGTATGGGGCACAAGTTGGTACTGGAACAAACTGAACAAGATCAAAAGTTACTTCCAGGGGCAATACACAGCAAGGGGGGTATGGAAATTTGCATCTGATGGTATTTACAATGCTGGAAGTGGATACAGAATGCTACAAGGAAACATGACAAAATGCAGGCATGCAGACTTGATATGGGGGAAGATATCCATGCCTAGACATAGTTTTTGCCTATGGCTGGCTCAAATGGATAGATTGCTAACAAAGGACAGATTACAGAGGATGGGATGTCTGAATGGGGATGCCTTATGCTATCTGTGCAAGCAGGAACCAGAGGAACACAATCACTTGTTCTTCAAATGCAAAGTTGCAAAAGAAGTCCTGGAACAGTTAAAGGGATGGCTGCAAATTTCAGCAAGAGCAAGTACAATTCAGGGGATGTTTAACTGGATCAGCAGACAAAAATGCTCGAGAATCAGGAAGGAAGTTTATGCATCAGGGGTAGCAGCAGCAGTATACTGGATATGGAGATGCATAAATACTCATTTTGCTGGCAAAGGCAGCATACCAGTGCCACAGATGACACAACAGGTCCAGCAAGCAGTCAGGTGCAGAATACAGCAATGCTGCAACAGCAAGAGGAAGATCTCCAGCAGGGACAAGATCTGGATAGGGGGGATATAGGCTGAAATTAAACTGGATCACGGCAAGGAACAGAGCAAACAGACAGATTACACCAGAGAGTAAAACAGAAAGAAGAACTTAACAGGGGGTCATGACATATTTGCAAGGAACCAGTAGACTGCATCCTGTTGCAGAAAAGAAGATGGAATGAACCAGCTCTGGAAGACTGCACCAGCAGAGGATTCAGAGTACAGGACAGAAGCAAAGCAGAAGCAGGAAGAAGCAGATTCAGTGGAAAACAAGGAAATTCTGTAATCAGCAGCAGGTTGATGTAGCAAGGTAGAATGAGGAATGTAACAGTTCCAAGCAGAGTCGAAAAGCTAGAAGAAGTTGTAATATTTTTAGCTATATATGTTTTTGTATTTTGTTGCAAGTCAGAAATAATTTTTGCAAATTGTAATGCCTACAGAGATGGTGAGGATTAATTTTTGTAAATTGTAATGTGTACAGAGTTGGTGAACCATTGCCTGTAGTGAGTTGCACCAGATTGAAGGGTTGTAAGGTAGTAGAGGGATGTAGCAAAAAGGAACCCTACCTAGTAGGTGGCCTTGGACCTACATTGCCTAATGACTGTAATCTTGTGACATTACAGAGAGCAATAATACAATTTCTGACTTACACCAAAAAAAAAAAAAACATTGCCATCGCGTCAAACCGTCTTACAAGCCTATGAGGGACCCAATAACCGACCCTAGGGGCTTCCTATGACCCCAAGGGGTCTCCCGTGCGATATGGGGCGAAAATATTAAAGTGGAAAAGTTTGCGTCCGGAGGCCTAAAACACGTCCGCCAGAGCATTCCCAGGGCCCGGTTTCCGTTTTCGCCAGAAATTTTTTCGAGGCTCCATTATGGCCCTAAGGGACCCCCGGTGCCCCGGGAGGGGCATACTTATCCCCGAACTCCGGTATCACCCATGTCGCCCGTTTTCGGGCCTTAACATTGGCATCGCAAGGACAGAAGGAAATGTTGTTGAAGCAACAAAGAAGGAGGAATGAATCAGCTTCTGGATGATTTCAGGTTTCAGCAGGTAATCAGCAGCAGGTTGATGAAGCAAGGCAGAATGAGGAATGAAACAGTTCCAAGCAGAGTTGAAAAGCTAGAAGAAGTTGTAATATTTTTAGCTATTTATGTTTTTGTATTTTGCTGCAAGTCAGAAATAATTTTTGCAAATTGTAATGTGTACAGAGATGGTGAGAAATAATTTTTGCAAAGTGTAATGTTTACAGAGATGGTGAACCACTGCCTGTAGTGAGTTGCACCAGATTGAAGGGTTGTAAGGTAGTAGAGGGATGTAGCAAAAAGGAACCCTACCTAGTAGGTGGCCTTGGATCTGCATTGCCTAAGGACTGTAATCTTGTTACATTACAGTGAGCAATAATACAATTTCTAACTTGCACCAAAAAAAAAAAAAAACATTGACATCGCGTCAAAGTGCCCTTACAAGCGTATCAGGGACCCAATAACCGACCCTAGGGGCCTCCCATGTCCCCTAGGGGTCTCCCGTGCGATATGGGGAAAAAAATGAACGTCGAAAAGTTTGCGTCTGGAGGCCCAAAACACGTCCCCTAAAGCATTCCCGGGGCCCGGTTTCCGTTCTCGAGCGAATTTTTTCTGGGGCTCTATTATGGCCGTAGGGGACCCCCGGTGCCCCGGGAGGGGCATACTTATCCCCGAACTCCGATATCTCCCATGTCGCCCGTTTTCGGGCCTTAACGTTCGCATCACGTCAAACCGCCCTTACAAGCCTATCAGGGACCCAATAACCGACCCTAGAGGCCTCCCATGTCCCCTAGGGGTCTCTCGTGCGATATGGGGCGAAAATATGAACGTCGAAAAGTTTGCGTCTGGAGGCCCAAAACACGTCCCCTAGAGCATTCCCGGGGCCCGGTTTCCGTTCTCGAGCGAATTTTTTCTGGGGCTCTATTATGGCCGTAGGGGACCCCCGGTGCCCCGGGAGGGTCATACTTATCCCCGAACTCCGATATCACTCATGTCGCCCGTTTTCGGGCCTTAACATTGGCCCGTTTTCTTCAAAGGAGCCTGGCATACTGTGGGACAGGAAGTGACTGAGGCTATTATTGATTTTTTTGAGTCTTCCAAAATGCTCAAAGAGGTAAATGCAACTAACTTGTGTCTTGTGAAGAAAATACCAAGTCTTGAAAAGGCATCTGATTACAGGCCCATAGCTTGCTGCAACACCATCTACAAATGCATCTCCAAGATTCTGTGTGGGAGACTGACAAGAGTGCTTCCTGAACTAGTTTTAGTGAATCAGGGAGCTTTTGTGGCACAGAGGTCAATAGTCCACAACATCATGATATGTCAGGATCTAATAAAGCACTATCGTAGGAAACAATCCTCTCCTAGATGCCTGATGAAGATTGATCTCAGGAAAGCTTATGACACAATCCACTGGGGTTTTATCAAGGAAATGCTGCAAGGGTATGACTTCCCACTGAAGTTTAGTGGTTGGATTTTGGAGTGTATCCAAACAGCTAGCTTCAGCATCAACCTGAATGGGGAAGTTCATGGATATTTCACTGCAAAGCGTGGCATTAGGCAGGGAGACCCCATCTCTCCACTAATATTTGTCTTGGTTATGGATTATTTGTCAAGAATCTTAAAGATAGCTTGCATGCATAATAGTTTTAACTGGCACCCTATGTGCAAAGAGCTTGCACTGAGCCACCTCAGCTTTGCTGATGACCTGATGTGCTTCTGCAAAGCTACTCCCGACTCTGTGAGTATCTTAATGAACTGCATAAACTATTTTTCACAAGTGGCTGGGCTGATTGCAAACAAGGAAAAATCAAACATATATGTGGCAGGGATTAGTGAACAAAAAAAGAATGAACTGCTGTGTCTCTCAGGATTGTGAATGCTTGGTGGATAAAATGACAAAAATAGATTGTGAATGCTTGGTGGATAAAATGACAAAAAAATTGCATACTTGGGCTTCCAGAAACCTCTCATATGCAGGAAGGGCACAATTAATTAATTCTGTATTATTATCTATACATGTTTACTGGTCGAGCATTTTTATCATGCCTGCTGTGGTACTGAAAAGTATAGAGCAAAAATGCAGATTATTTTTATGGGGGGCTACTGATCAAAAGCACAAAACAAGCCTGGTTGCCTGGGATGTAGTGTGCAGACCAAGGAGAAATGGTGGCATAAATATTAAACAATGCAAATGGTTTAATATAGCCCTAAATGGGAAGCACATTTGGGATTTAGCCACCAAAAAAAACACACTGTGGGTCAAATGGATTAATGGAGTGTATTTGAAAGGCAACAATTTGTGGAACTATGCTCCTGTGTGGGGAGCTAGCTGGTACTGGACAAAACTCAACAAGATCAAGAGCCACTTCCAGAACTATTACACAACCAGAGGAGTGTGGAAGGAGACTCATGATGGGATATACTCTGCTGCTAGTGGATACAGGATACTGATACGGAATTTGCCAAAATCCAAACATGCAGATCTAATCTGGGGGAAGATTTCTGTACCTAGGGAAAGTTTCTGTTTATGGTTGGCTCAAATGGGAAGACTGTTGACCAAGGATAGGCTGCAGAAAATGGGATTTCTAAGTGGTGACACCATATGCTACTTATGCAAAATGGAAACAGAAAATCATAGCCATCTGTTTTTCAGCTGTAATGTTTCAACACAGGCACTGAGCCAGCTAAAAACTTGGCTGCAAATATCTGCAAGAGCAAACACAATTAAAGGCATGCTCAGCTGGGTTAGTAGACAGAAATGCTCGAGATCCAGGAAAGAAGTGTATGCAGCAGGAATTGTAGCAACTGTGTATTGGGTATGGAGAAGCAGGAACCTGATGTGCTTTGAGAGGAGCAGATTGCCAATGTCACAAGTTATTCAGCAGATGCAGCTGGCAATCAGAATCAGAATTCAATAATGCAGTAACAACAGAAAGATAAACAGCAAGGATAAAAGATGGATAAGAAATCTGTAAATTCCACTTAATTGTGTTTGTAGATGCGGAAATTCATGCAGCAGTGTTCAGCAGGAAATCCAGAACCAGCAGGCAGAAGCTAAGCAGAAAGAGGAAGAAGCAGTTAGTGCAGAAATTCATGTAGCAGTTTCCCGCAAGAAATCCAGAGTCAATTGCCAGAAGCTTAGCAGTAGGTGGAAGAAGAAGAATCCAGCAGATCAGCAAGGCTGGAGAAATCTGTGCAGAAATTAATGCAACAGTTTGCAGCAGGAAATTCAGAATCAGGTGGCCAGAAACTAAACAGGGAAAAAGGGAAGATGCAGATTCCAGGGCTAGAGAATCCGCAATAATTAGCTTATTATGTTTTTTTGTATTTTGCTGTAAGTCAGGAATGATTTTGTATTTTGTTGTGTTACAGATATGGTGAACCACTGCTTGTAGTGAGTTGCTCCAGTTCTATTTTAGGTTTGTAAGGCAGTAAAGGGATGTAGAAACAAGGAACCCTACCTAGTAGGTGGCCTTGGATTTGCATTGCCTATGGGCTGTAATCTTGATACTTTACAGCTAGCAATAATACATTTTCTGACTTGCACCAAAAAAAAAAAAAAACATTGGCATCGCGTCAAACAACCCTTATAAGCCTATCAGGGAGCCAATAACCGACCCTAGGGGCCTCCCATGTCCCCTAGCGGTCTCCCGTGCGATATGGGGCGAAATAATTAACGTCGAAAAGTTTTCGTCCGGAGGCCTAAAACACGTCCCGTAGAGCATTCCCAGGGCCCGATTTTCGTTTTCGCACGAAATTTTTTCGGGGGCTCTATTATGGCCCTAAGGGACCCACGGTGCCCCGGGAGGGTCATACTTATCCCCAAACTGTGATATCACCTATGTCGCCCATTTTCGGGCCTTAACATTGCCATCGGATTTAATCTGGGGATGATTATCCATGCCTAGGATACTGCATGGAAACTTGAAACTGATGGCCTATACAATGCTGCAAGTGGATACAGAATGTTGCAAGGAAATATGCCAAAATACAGACATGCAGATTTAATCTGGGGGGGATTATCCATGCCTAGGCAAAGTTTCTGCCTTTGGCTAGCACAAAAGGGAAGACTGTTGACCAAAGATAGGCTGAAGAGAATGGGATTCTTGAATGGGGATGAAATATGCTACATGTGCAAGCTGAAACCAGAAGACCACAACCATCTGTTCTTTACATGCAAAGTGTCAACAGAAGTCCTGGAACAGTTGAAGAATTGGCTTACGATTTCAGCAAAAGCCAAAACAATTCAAGGAATGCTCAACTGGATAAGTAGGCAAAAATGCTCGAGAATCAGAAAAGGAGTGTATGCATCTGGGCTAGCAGCAGCTGTGTATTGGGTTTGGAAATGCAGAAATACTCATTTTGCTGGGGAAGGCAACATTCCAGTATCACAAATCATGCAACAGATACAGCAAATTGTCAGAATCAAAACCCAACACTGCAGCAACAGCAAGAGAAAGATATCCAGCAGGGATAAGAGATGGATAGATGAGATATAGAGATCCCAGAAGCACTGCAAGAAGAGAGATAAGGTGCAAATAATTCAGCAAAAAGGCAGCTCAGAAAGGCAGAAGCAGGGCTCCTCAGGCCCTCAGCAGAGTACCAAGAACACTGCAAGGCATCAGAATATGTGCAGGAAAAAGGAAGCAGAATTCAGTAGGGATAGGCAGAAGAAGATCTCATCAGGGTCTCAATAGAGAATCAAGCAACCCTACCAGGTATCAGAACATGTGCAGGAAATAGACAGAAGATTCAGAAGGGGAGCAGAAGCAGAAACCAGGAAGTGAACCAGGCAGCAGGTCCCAACAGATAATCAGGGACAGGTTGCTGGAGAAATGCAGTGCAAGAAATGAAACAGAAAAACAGAAGAAATTGGAAACTAGATGAAAATTGCAGAACTTAGTAGCAGGTTGCAGGTTACAGAAGAAAGGCAGCAGATTTCAAAATGAAAGCAGTAGCAGGGTGCAGAAAATAGGCTGTTGAACCAGGCAGCAGGATCCAGCAGCTAACCAGGAGCAGGCTGCTGAAGGTAGACAGAGCAAGAAATGAAACAAAAAGCAGAAATATTGGAAAGCTAGAAGAAGCTGTAATTTTGTAGCTTATTATGTTTTTGTACTTTGCTGTAAGTCAGAAATGATTTTTGTAATTTGTTGTATTTGCAGAGTGGTGAACCACTGTCTATAGTGAGTTGTACCAGATTGATGGTTTGTAAGGTAGTAAAGGGATGCAGAAAAAAGGAACCCTACCTAGTAGGTGGCCTTGGATCTGCATTGCCTTAGGACTGTAATCTTGTCACATTACAGTGAGCAATAATACAATTCTGACTTGCACCAAAAAAAAAAAAAAAAAAAAAAAAAAAAAAAAAAAAAAAAAAATTGGCAGAATGCAGCTATTCCTCCTAGAGCTCAACACTGGCAGAATGCAGGAAGAGGGAGAGGTAGAGCTTGGAATGCAGGGAAAGGAATGAGAGCAGGTAGAGGCCACTATAGACAAGTTCAACAGCCTATAACTGGCACATAGATGCAAAACAGTTTTGAAATCCTGCAAAATGAAGAAGAAATACAGGAGGATCAGACAGAAGAAATACTGGAGCCAGAGCAGCAAAAGAAACAGAATGCAGTTGAGGTGCCATCACATGGTAAGTCTCCTATCTTGACTAATAGTCATGGATAGGATACTAGTATGGAATGCTAGAGGCCTAAATGGCCCAAATAAACAAAGGGATGTAGCCCTTTTTTGTAAAGAAAATAAATGTGGAATGGTGGCTTTTCTAGAAACCAAAATCAGATTAGTTAACGTTGAAAAATACAAAAATAGTTTCATGCCAGGCTGGGAATCTTATAGTAATCACAATGAGCACAGTTTAGGTAGAATCTGGTTAAGATGGATGCCAAATTGTTTTCATGTGGATATATTATTCTCTTCTGTGCAAATGATCATTTGCAAAGTGGTTAATTTAATGGAAAACAAGGAATTTGTGGCTAGCTTTGTTTATGGCCTAAATGAAAAAGAGGAAAGGAAAATATTATGGAAAGACCTGTCAAATTTTGCAAGCAATTGCAGTAAACCATGGTTTGTTGGGGGAGACTTCAATAATGTAATGCTAGCTGAAAATAGAAAAGGAGGAATTCCAGTTACATTCTCTGAAATTCAGGATTTTAAAGAGTGTATTGAGCAATGTTTTCTCACTGAAATGGGATGGTCAGGATGCCAGTTTACATGGAATAATAGGCATGAAAGGGGTGGGAGAGTCTATTCTAAAATTGATTGGGCCTTTGCAAACAGCCTCTGGTTCCAGGAATTTGATCAATTTGATCTTAAATTCCACCCAGAGGGTGTTTCTGATCACTCCCCAATTTGCCTGGCTCTTCAGAGAGAACCTGCAAAAACAAAGATCCCCTTTAAATACTTTAACATGTGGAGCCTCCACTCTGAATTCCATGCTATGGTTCAGCAAGCATGGAATTTCAGAACACAAGGCACAAAAATGTTCAGAGTGTACAAGAAACTGAAAAAGGTGAGAACAGTGCTGAAGATGTTAAACAGAAATGAATTTAGGGACATTTTAGCACAGGCAGACATTGCTAGAGCTACCATGACTCAAGCCCAGATTGATGCTAACAAGGAGCCCTTAAGTGAGGAAGTACAACAGAAGGAAATACAGGCCAGGAGAAAATACAATGAGGTGAATATGGCTGCAGAGAATTTCTTACAGCAGAAAAGCAAGGCAAATTGGGTTCAACTGGGGGATGGGAACACACACTTCTTCCATGCAGTCATGAAGCAAAGAAGACACAAGAATACAGTGCACTCAATCAGAACACAGCAGGGGACTCTACTGGATGATCAACATATGGTTATGGAGGAATTTGTGAGTTTCTACAAAGAAATGTTGGGAGTCTCAGGGGATAGAGCAACTACAGCAGAAGACAGCTTCTTCTCAGCAGGACACAAACTGGATATACATCAACAGATGAACCTTATTACTCCAGTTAGTGCTACTGAGGTGAAAACAGCAATGTTTGAAATAGATTGCAACAAAAGCCTGGGCCCGGATGGATTTGGATCAGGATTCTTCAAGGCAGCTTGGCATATTGTGGGGCATGAAGTGACTGAAGCTATCATTGACTTCTTTGAGTCATCTAGAATGCTTAAAGAAGTGAATGCTACAAACTTATGCCTTGTGCAGAAAATACAAAACCCAGAGAAGGCATCTGATTTCAGACCCATAGCATGCTGCAACACAATATACAAGTGCATATCCAAGATCATGTGTGGAAGACTGGCAAAAGTACTCCCAGTGCTTGTTTCAGAGAACCAGGGAGCCTTTGTGGCTCAGAGATCAATTATGAATAACATCATGATATGTCAGGACCTTATTAAGCACTACAACAGGAAACAGTCATCTCCTAGATGCTTGATGAAGATAGACCTGAGGAAAGCATATGACACAATACATTGGGGATTTGTGAAGGAAATGCTGCAAGGGTATGGCTTCCCTGTAAAATTCAGTGGATGGTTACTTGAATGCATCCAAACTGCAAGCTTTAGCATCAATCTGAATGGGGGAACACATGGATACTTTATTGCAAAACGTGGCATTAGACAGGGTGACCCAATCTCTCCACTAATTTTTGTATTAGTTATGGAATACCTGTCAAGAATACTGAAAATAGCCTGTATGGATAAAAGCTTCAGCTGGCACCCCATGTGCAAAGAACTTGCTTTGAGCCATCTCTGCTTTGCTGATGACTTAATGTGTTTCTGTAAAGCTGCCCCAGAATCTGTGAGCACTATGATGAACAGCATAAATCACTTCTCACATGCTACTGGTCTGTGTGCAAACAAGGAAAAATCAAATATCTATGTAGCAGGGGTAAATGAACAAGTGAAAACTGAATTGTTGCACATCTCAGGATTTAGAGAGGGAACCTTGCCCATGAAATACCTGGGTGTCCCATTGTCCCGTTCAAAATGGAGCAAAATAGATTGTGAGTGTTTGGTGGATAAAATGACAAGGAAATTGCAGATTTGGGCCTCCAGGAACCTCTCTTATGCAGGAAGAGTACAATAAATTAATTCTGTATTATTTTCCATACATGTATACTGGTCAAGCATCTTCATTATGCCTACTGGGGTATTGAAAAGTGTGGAGCAAAAATGCAGGTTTTTCTTATGGGGGACAACTGAACAGAAGCACAAGACAAGCTTGGTGGCATGGGACATTGTATGCAGACCAAGGAAAAATGGTGGATTAAATGTGAAAAATTTCAAATGGTTCAACATAGCTCTAAATGGTAAGCATATCTGGGATCTAACCACAAAGAAAGACACACTGTGGGTAAGATGGATGAATGGAGTATATCTGAAAGGTGTAAACCTTTGGAACTATGTTCCAGTCTGGGGTTCCAGCTGGTACTGGAACAAGCTGAACAAGATCAAAAGCTATTTTCAGGGACAATACACTACAAGGGGAGCATGGAAGCTTGAAACTGTTGGTTTATATTCTGCTGCAAGTGGATACAGAATGTTACAAGGAAATATGCCAAAATACAGACATGCAGATTTAATTAGGGGGAAGTTATCCATGCCTAGGCAAAGCTTCTGCCTCTGGCTAGCACAAAAGGGAAGATTATTAACCAAAGATAGGCTGCAGAGAATGAGCTTTTTGAATGGTGATGAGATATGCTACCTGTGTAAGCTGAAACCAGAGGACCACAACCATCTGTTCTTCAACTGTAATGTGTCAACAGCAGTCCTGGATCAGCTAACGGATAGGCTGCATATTTCAGCAAAAGCAAAAACAATTCAGGGGATGCTCCACTGGATAAGCAGGCAAAAATGCTCGAGAATCAGGAAGGAAGTATATGCATCAGGGCTAGCAGCAGCAGTTTATTGGGTCTGGAGATGCAGGAATACTCATTTTGCTGGTGAAGGCAGCATACCAGTGCCACAGATCATGCAACAGATTCAGCAAGTTGTCAGAATCAGAGTCCAACAATGAAGTAACAGCAAGAGGAAGATCTCCAGCAGGGATAAGAGATGGATAGAAGAGATATAGGCAGAAGGGAACTGGACCAGATCATATAGCAGAGCAAACAGACAGCCTGCATCAGAATGAAATTATCAGATTTCATCAGATGTTCAGCAGAGATTCCAGTAGTTCTGCAAGAAGTGAGAACATGAGCAGAAAATTAAGCAGAAGACCAGAAGCAATCTGTAGAAACCAGGCAGAGCAAGGAAGGAACAGAGTACAGCAGATCAGAAAAGAGTGGCTATGATGCAGTGCAGCAGCTTCAACAGGAAATCAGATTCAGAATGCATTAGGTTTCAGCAGAGACTTCAGCAGGGACTGAACACCTGTGCAAAAAGTCAGGCAGCAGATTTCTGCAGGAGATCAGTAGCAGGTTGATGAAGGTAGGTAAAGTGAGGAATGAAAAAGAAGTCAGCAGATCTGAAAGTCTAGAAGAAATTGTAATATTTTAGCTAATGTTGTTTTTGTATTTGCTGTAAGTCAGAAATGATTTTGTATTTTGTTATGTTTTACAGAGATGGTGAACCACTGCTTGTAGTGAGTTGCACCAGAATGACTCTAGGTCTGTAAGGTAGTAAAGGGATGTAGAAAAAAGGAATCCTACCTAGTAGGTGGCCTTGGATCCGCATTACCCGTTGGGCTGTAATCTTGTTACATTACAGTGAGCAATAATACAATTTCGAACTTGCACCAAAAAAAAAAAAAACATTGCCATCACGTCAAACCGTCTTACAAGCCTATGAGGGACCCAATAACGGACCCTAGGGGCCTCCCATGTCTCCTAGGGGTCTCGCTTGCAATATGGGGCAAAAATATTTACGTCAAAAAGTTCGCGTTTGGAGGCCCAAAACACGTCCCCTAGAGCATTCCCCGGGCCCGGTTTTCGTTTTCACTTGAAATTTTTTCGGGGGCTCTATTATGGCCATAAGGGACCCCTGGTGCCCCGGGAGGGTCATACTTATCCCCGAACTCCGATATCACCCATGTCGCCCGTTTTCGGGCCTTAACATTGCCATCGCAGTTTGGGAAACAGAGAGATGGGCTAGTTATTGTTAGATTTGATTCTATGGAACAGAGAGATGCTGTGCTAGAGGAAGGGGTTTATCATTTTGATAATAAACCCATGATTGTCAGACCTTGGTCTGAGAATATAGACTATGCTCATGAGGAGCTCACGTCTGTTCCTATATGGGTTAAATTTCCTGGTTTGAATGTCAAGTATTGGAATGCAATGGGGCTGAGCAAAATTGCAAGCTTAGTAGGTAGGCAAATGATGGCTGATAGAAACACAGAACTGGAAGTGGGGATTCAATATGCTAGAATACTGGTTGAAGTGCAGATAGGGGGTGAGTATCCTGACAAGGTCCACTACAAGAATGAAAAGGGGAACATAGTGGAACAAGAAGTTGAGTATGACTGGAAACCTGTACTGTGCAACCATTGCAAACAACATGGACACAGTGAGCATGAATGCAGGAAAAAGAAAGCCATACGTGGGCCTGTGACTCAAGCAGTGCCTGTGCAGCACCTACCTATGCAGCAAGCAAACCCTAGAACACAGCAATGGCAGAATGCAGGGAGAGGTAGAGGTAGAATGGGTAATGCAGGGAGAGGGATGAGAGCTGGAAGAGGATACTACAGACAAGTTCAACAGCCTAACAATGCTACAACACAGTTAAAGAATCCCTTTGATATACTGCAAAGTGTAGATGGGGAACAGGAGGGGATGCAGACACAAGGTCAAGCAACAGTGCCAGGAACACAGGAGGAGCAGATATCAGAGGAAGTGCCATTACATGGTAAGTCTCCTATCTTGACTAGTAGTCATGGATAGGATCCTTATTTGGAATGTTAGAGGCCTGAATGGCCCAAATAAGCAGAGGGATGTGGCCCTCTTCTGTAAAAAAAATGAATGTGGATTGGTGGCTTTTCTTGAAACAAAAATCAGATTAGTTAATTTGGAAAAATGCAAAAAAAGTTTCATGCCAGAGTGGGAATCTTTTAGTAACCATAATGAACATAGGCTAGGTAGAATATGGATTAGATGGCTACCAGATTATTTTCATGTTGAAGTTATTTTCTCCTCTGTGCAAATGGTCATCTGTAAGGTGAGAAATATAGAGAGGAAAAAGGATTTTATGGTGAGTTTTGTATATGGAATGAATGAGAAAGAAGATAGGAAGCAATTATGGAAGGATATAAATGATTTTGCTACTATCTGCAACTACCCCTGGATTGTTGGTGGGGATTTCAACAATGTGCTGCTACCTGGGAACAGACAAGGTGGCCTGCCAGTCACTCTTGCCGAATTCAGGATTTTAAATCCTGCATTGAAAGCTGTTTCCTCACTGAAAAGAGTTGGTCTGGGTGTCAATACACCTGGAATAACAGGCATGAGGGGGGGGGGGGGGAAGAGTATACTCTAAGATAGATTGGGCTTTTGTAAATAGTCTATGGATGTAGGAGTTTGATCAGTGCATCCTACAGTTCCGGCCAGAGGATGTATCTGACCATTCTCCTATTTGCTTGACTCTTCACAAATACCTGGATATAAGCAAATCCCCCTTTAAATTCTTTAACATGTGGAGCCTCCACTCTGAATTCCAAGCCTTGGTGCAGCAAGCATGGAATTGTAGAACACAAGGCACAAAAATGTTTAAGGTTTATCAAAAACTGAAAAGTGTGAAACATGTCCTGAAAAAGCTAAATAGAGCTGAATTTAGTGATATTTTAGCTCAGGCTGATATTCCTAGATCTGTAATGACTCAAGCTCAGATAGATGCAAACAAGGAGCCCCTCAATGAGGCACTACAGAAGGGAGAAATTCAGGCTAGGAGAAGGTTTAATGAGCTAAACATGGCAGCTGAGACGTTCCTACAACAAAAGAGCAAGGCAAGGTGGGTGCAGTTGGGAGATGGCAATAATCAGTTCTTTCATGCAATTATGAAACAGAGAAGGCAACAGAACAGACTGCATTCCATCAAGACACAGGAGGGTATCTTATTGGAAGACAAAAACTTGATTATTGAAGAATTTGTGGGGTTTTACAGGAATGTGCTGGGGGTATCAGGTACTAGAGACACCATAGCAGAAGATAGCTTCTTTTCAGCAGGACATAGGCTAAATATGCAGCAACAGATGAACATTAGTGCACCAGTGATTGCTGAGGAAGTGAAGAAAGCTATGTTTGATATTGACAGCAATAAAAGCCCTGGCCATGATGGCTTTGGCTCAGGATTTTTCAAAGAAGCGTGGCATATTGTGGGGGAAGAACTGACCAATGCAATTATTGATTTTTTTGATTCCTCTAAAATGCTTAAAGAGGTGAATGCAACTAATCTTTGTATTGTGCAGAAAATTGAAAACCCTGAGAAGGCTTCTGATTTCAGGCCTATTGCTTGCTGCAACACCATATACAAATGCATTTCCAAGATTCTATGTGGGAGAATGGCAATAGTGCTTCCTGACCTTATCTCTTTGAACCAGGGTGCTTTTGTGGCACAGAGGTCAATAGTGCAGAACATCATGATTTGTCAGGACCTAATCAAGCATTACAGCAGGAAGTAATCCTCACCCAGATGCTTGATGAAGATAGACCTTAGGAAAGCATACGACACAATTCATTGGAGTTTTGTCAAGGAGATGATGCAAGGGTATGGTTTCCCAGTTAAGTTCATTGGTTGGATACTTGAATGTATACAAACTGCAAGTTTTAGCATCAACATAAATGGGGGGGTTCATGGTTTCTTTCCTGCTAAACGTGGCATTAGGCAGGGAGACCCAATATCTCCACTGATTTTTGTTTTGGTCATGGAATATTTATCAAGAATTCTGAAATTAGCATGCATGGACAAGAGCTTCAGCTGGCATCCAATGTGCAAGGAACTAGCATTGAGTCACCTATGCTTTGCTGATGATTTCATGTGCTTCTGCAAAGCTGCCCCTGAATCTGTAAGTATAATGATGAATAGCATTAACTACTTTGCACAAGCTACTGGCCTGTTTGCTAATAAGGAGAAATCCAACCTTTACATAGCTGGTGTGAATGAAGAAATTAAGAGAGAATTGTTAGCATTATCAAGGTTCAGGGAGGGTACACTACCTATAAAGTATTTGGGAGTTCCATTATCCCCCTCTAAGTGGAGCAAAATTGACTGTGAATGCTTGGTTGATAAAATGACAAAAAAATTGCAGATATGGGCTTCTAGGAATCTCTCATATGCAGGAAGAGCTCAACTAATAAATTCTGTGTTGTTTTCTATACATGTGTACTGGTCTACCATTTTCATAATGCCTGCAGGGGTACTTAAAACTGTAGAACAAAAGTGCAGATTTTTCTTGTGGGGTTCCACTGATCAGAAGCATAAGACCAGCTTGGTGGCATGGGATATGGTTTGCAGACCTAGGAAAAATGGGGGCATAAACATAAAGAACTGCAAATGGTTTAATGTAGCTCTAAATGGGAAACATATATGGGATTTAGCCAAAAAAAAAGACACCTTGTGGGTAAAATGGATAAATGGTATCTATCTGAAGGGTGTCAATCTCTGGAATTATGCACCTGTTTGGGGTACCAGTTGGTACTGGAATAAGCTCAACAAAATCAAGAGCTATTTCCAGGATCAATATACATCAAGAGGGGTCTGGAAGGGGGCTCCTAATGGTTGTTACACAGCTGCAAGAGGATACAGTATTTTAACAGGGGCTATGCCAAAGTATAGACATGCCAATCTGATTTGGGGAAGGGTAACCATGCCAAGACACAGTTTCTGCTTATCGCTAGCTCAACAGGGGAGATTGCTAACTAAGGACAGGATGCAGAAAATGGGGTTTCTGAATGGTGATGCTGTATGAAATCTGTGCAAAGCAAAGCCAGAAGACCATAACCACCTTTTCTTCAGCTGCAGTATGGCAACAGGAGTTTTGGATCAAATGAGATGGTGGTTACAGATTTCACCAAGAGCAAACACAATCCAGGGCATGTTCAATTGGATAAGCAGGCAGAAATGCTCAAATTTCAGAAAAGAAGTGTATGCAGCAGGACTTGCAGCAGCTGTATACTGGATATGGAGAAGTAGAAATATTAAACACTTTGAGGGAAGCAGTCTGTTTGTGATGCAGATCATGCAACAGATTCAGCAGTCGGTGAGGATCAGAATACAGCAATGCAGCAAGTTGAGGAAGATCAACAGCAAGGATAAGAGATGGATAGAAAGAGTTTAACTGCTCTCTACACTAAATCTATGTAGATTTCGTACAGCAGCTCCAACAGAAAGTCAGAATCAGATTACACCAGGGTTTCAACAGAGAATCCAGCAGATATGCAAGACATAAGCACCTGTACAGGAATTCAGGCAGCAGGTCTCAGCAGGTAATCAACAGCAGGTTGATGAAGCAAGGCAGAATGAGGAATGAAACAGATTCCAGCAGACTTGAAAAACTAGAAGAAGTTGTAATTTTTTAGCTTATTATGTTTTTGTAATTTGCTGTAAATCAGAAATAATTTTTGTAAATTGTAATGTTCACATAGATGGTGAAACACTGCCTGTAGTGAGTTGCACCAGATTGAAGGTTTGTAAGGTAGTAAAGGGATGTAGTAAAAAGGAACCCTACCTAGTAGGTGGCCTTGGATCTGCATTGCCTAAGGACTGTAATCTTGTTACATTACAGTGAGCAATAATACAATTTCTGACTTGCACCAAAAAAAAAAACATTGCCATCGCGTCAAACCGTCTTACAAGCCTATGAGGGACCCAATAACTGACCCTAGGGGCCTCCCATGTCCCCTAGGGGTCTACCGTGCGATATGGGGCGAATATTAACGTGGAAAAGTTTGCGTCCGGAGGCCCAAAACACGTCCCCTAGATCATTCCGGTGGCCCGGTTTCCGTTTTCGCCCAAATATTTTTCGGGGGCCCTATTATGGCCCTAAGGGACCCCCGGTGCCCCGAGAGGGGCATACATATCCCCGAACTCCGGTATCACCCATGTCGCCCGTATTCGGGCCTTAACATTGGCATCGCATTGTGATCGCAACATTGGCATCGCGTCTCTCTCTAAAAAAAATGCTCTCATCTCTCTCCTCTACACCGCCTGTCCGCCATTGACGCAGCTGTGAGTTCCAATGGGGAAGAAAAATAAGGCAAAACGAGGGGGAGAAAAGCACGATGACAATGGGGAAAACTCAGCACCACCAGGTCCGACGAAAACTGTGAATCAGAGACAAAGTACAAGCATGAACCGAGACAACCTAGATCGGGTTGTACGCAACCTTACTGATGAATTGGAGGCACCGGAGGTCATGACTCCTGAAGCACAAACAGAAACAGTTCAACAAATGGAAATTGCAAGAGAAAAGATCAATACTTGGCTCTCGAAGATGAAGGAAAAGGCAAGAACACTATCCTCGTCTGACGATGAAGATGAAGGCCCAGAACAAACCAAACAGCAAGAGACTGCAACTGCATGTAATACCTCAGCTTGGGATAAATTTGACATATCCAAATTAAAGAATTCTGGATTTAAATTGGATTTTGTTGCGCCAACAATGCATGAAGGAAAACCTGTAGGGGAACTTAGTTACATGGACATAGAATCTGAAATCAATTACTCGAATAAAGCTGTTGTCTGCTATATTATGAGATCAAAACCACCAATTAATGTGTTAAGTGGATACTTAAGAAGAATCTGGGCAAAACGTGGGATGAACAAAATAGCCATGATGAAAAATGGCTTGGTGTTGGTTCGTTTTGACTCCCTGGAGCAAAGGGATGCTGTAATCCAAGAGGGAGTCTACCATTTTGACAACAAACCCATGATAGTGAGGCCATGGTCGGAAATTGTGGATTATGCACAAGAAGAATTGACCTTGGTGCCTATTTGGGTCAAATTCCCTGGTTTGAATGTGAAATATTGGAATGCTAAGGGACTGAGCAAGATTGCAAGCCTTGTAGGAAGGCCAATGATGGCAGACAAAAACACAGAGCTCAAAGTAGGGATCCAATTTGCTAGAGTATTGATTGAGGTGGAAATTGGAGTTGATTACCCTAATAAGGTACACTAAAGAATGAAAAGGGCAATATTGTGGAGCAGGAAGTGGAATATGACTGGAAGCCTATTCTTTGCAACCATTGCAAGCAATATGGGCATAGGGAAGATGAATGCAGAAAGAAAGCAACTGCAGCTCCTGTGCCACAAACAATGCCTGCACAGATTCCACCAGCTATTCCTCCTAGAGCTCAACACTGGCAGAATGCAAGAAGAGGGAGAGGTAGAGCTTGGAATGCAGGGAAAGGAATGAGAGCAGGTAGAGGCCCCTATAGACAAGTTCAACAGCCTAAAACTGGCACACAGATGCAGAACAGTTTTGAAATCCTGCAAAATGAAGAAGAAATACAGGAGGATCAGACAGAAGAAATACTGGAGCCAGAGCAGCAAAAGAAACAGAATGCAGTTGAGGTGCCATCACATGGTAAGTCTCCTATCTTGACTAATAGTCATGGATAGGATACTAGTATGGAATGTTAGAGGCCTAAATGGCCCAAATAAACAAAGGGATGTAGCCCTTTTTTGTAAAGAAAATAAATGTGGAATGGTGGCTTTTCTAGAAACCAAAATCAGATTAGTTAACCTTGAAAAATACAAAAATAGTTTCATGCCAGGCTGGGAATCTTATAGTAATCACAATGAGCACAGTTTAGGTAGAATCTGGTTAAGATGGATGCCAAATTGTTTTCATGTGGATATATTATTCTCTTCTGTGCAAATGATCATTTGCAAAGTGGTTAATTTAGTGGCAAACAAGGAATTTGTGGCTAGCTTTGTTTATGGCCTAAATGAAAACGAGGAAAGGAAAATATTATGGAAAAACCTGTCAAATTTTGCAAGCAATTGCAGTAAACCATGGTTTGTTGGGGGAGACTTCAATAATGTAATGCTAGCTGAAAATAGAAAAGGAGGAATTCCAGTTACATTCTCTGAAATTCAGGATTTTAAAGAGTGTATTGAGCAATGTTTTCTCACTGAAATGGGATGGTCAGGATGCCAGTTTACATGGAATAATAGGCATGAAAGGGGTGGGAGAGTCTATTCTAAAATTGATTGGGCCTTTGCAAACAGCCTCTGGTTCCAGGAATTTGATCAATTTGATCTTAAATTCCACCCAGAGGGTGTTTCTGATCACTCCCCAATTTGCCTGGCTCTTCAGAGAGAACCTGCAAAAACAAAGATCCCCTTTAAATACTTTAACATGTGGAGCCTCCACTCTGAATTCCATGCTATGGTTCAGCAAGCATGGAATTTCAGAACACAAGGCACAAAAATGTTTAGAGTGTACAAGAAACTGAAAAAGGTGAGAACAGTGTTGAAGATGTTAAACAGAAATGAATTTAGGGACATTTTAGCACGGGCAGACATTGCTAGAGCTACCATGACTCAAGCCCAGATTGATGCTAACAAGGAGCCCTTATATGAGGAAGTACAACAGAAGGAAATACAGGCCAGGAGAAAATACAATGAGGTGAATATGGCTGCAGAGAATTTCTTACAGCAGAAAAGCAAGGCAAATTGGGTTCAACTGGGGGATGGGAACACACACTTCTTCCATGCAGTCATGAAGCAAAGAAGACACAAGAATAGAGTGCACTCAATCAGAACACAGCAGGGGACTCTACTGGATGATCAACAGATGGTTATGGAGGAATTTGTGAGTTTCTACAAAGAAATGTTGGGAGTCTCAGGGGATAGAGCAACTACAGCAGAAGACAGCTTCTTCTCAGCAGGACACAAACTGGATATACATCAACAGATGAACCTTATTGCTCCAGTTAGTGCTACTGAGGTGAAAACAGCAATGTTTGAAATAGATTGCAACAAAAGCCCGGGCCCGGATGGATTTGGATCAGGATTCTTCAAGGCAGCTTGGCATATTGTGGGGCATGAAGTGACTGAAGCTATCATTGACTTCTTTGAGTCATCTAGAATGCTTAAAGAAGTGAATGCTACAAACTTATGCCTTATGCAGAAGATACAAAACCCAGAGAAGGCATCTGATTTCAGACCCATAGCATGCTGAAACACAATATACAAGTGCATATCCAAGATCATGTGTGGAAGACTGGCAAAAGTACTCCCAGTGCTTGTTTCAGAGAACCAGGGAGCCTTTGTGGCTCAGAGATCAATTGTGAATAACATCATGATATGTCAGGACCTTATTAAGCACTACAACAGGAAACAATCATCTCTTAGATGCTTGATGAAGATAGACCTGAGGAAAGCATATGACACAATACATTGGGGATTTGTGAAGGAAATGCTGCAAGGGTATGGCTTCCCTGTAAAATTCAGTGGATGGTTACTTGAATGCATCCAAACTGCAAGCTTTAGCATCAATCGGAATGGGGGAACACATGGATACTTTATTGCAAAACGTGGCATTAGACAGGGTGACCCAATCTCTCCACTAATTTTTGTATTAGTTATGGAATACCTGTCAAGAATACTGAAAATAGCTTGTATGGATAAAAGCTTCAGCTGGCACCCCATGTGCAAAGAACTTGCTTTGAGCCATCTCTGCTTTGCTGATGACTTAATGTGTTTCTGTAAAGCTGCCCCTGAATCTGTGAGCACTATGATGAACAGCATAAATCACTTCTCACAAGCTACTGGTCTGTGTGCAAACAAGGAAAAATCAAATATCTATGTAGCAGGGGTAAATGAACAAGTGAAAAATGAACTGTTGCACATCTCAGGATTTAGAGAGGGAACCTTGCCCATGAAATACCTGGGTGTCCCATTGTCCCGTTCAAAATGGAGCAAAATAGATTGTGAGTGTTTGGTGGATAAAATGACAAGGAAATTGCAGATTTGGGCCTCCAGGAACCTCTCTTATGCAGGAAGAGTACAATAAATTAATTCTGTATTATTTTCCATACATGTATACTGGTCAAGCATCTTCATTATGCCTACTGGGGTACTGAAAAGTGTGGAGCAAAAATGCAGATTTTTCTTATGGGGGACAACTGAACAGAAGCACAAGACAAGCTTGGTGGCATGGGACATTGTATGCAAACCAAGGAAAAATGGTGGACTAAATGTGAAAAATTGCAAATGGTTCAACATAGCTCTAAATGGTAAGCATATCTGGGATCTAGCCACAAAGAAAGACACACTGTGGGTAAGATGGATCAATGGAGTATATCTGAAAGGTGTAAACCTTTGGAACTATGTTCCAGTCTGGGGTTCCAGCTGGTACTGGAACAAGCTGAACAAGATCAAAAGCTATTTTCAGGGACAATACACTACAAGGGGAGCATGGAAGCTTGAAACTGATGGTTTATATTCTGCTGCAAGTGGATACAGAATGATACAAGGAAATATGCCAAAATACAGACATGCAGATTTAATCTGGGGGAAGTTATCCATGCCTAGGCAAAGCTTCTGCCTCTGGCTAGCACAAAAGGGAAGATTATTAACCAAAGATAGGCTGCAGAAAATGGGCTTTTTGAATGGTGATGAGATATGCTACCTGTGTAAGCTGAAACCAGAGGACCACAACCAGCTGTTCTTCAACTGTAATGTGTCAACAGCAGTCCTGGATCAGCTAAGGAATTGGCTGCATATTTCAGCAAAAGCAAAAACAATTCAGGGGATGCTCAACTGGATAAGCAGGCAAAAATGCTCGAGAATCAGGAAGGAAGTATATGCATCAGGGCTAGCAGCAGGAGTTTATTGGGTCTGGAGATGCAGGAATACTCATTTTGCTGGTGAAGGCAGCATACCAGTGCCACAGATCATCCAACAGATTCAGCAAGTTGTCAGAATCAGAATCCAACAATGAAGTAACAGCAAGAGGAAGATCTCCAGCAGGGATAAGAGATGGATAGAAGAGATATAGGCAGAAGGGAACTGGACCAGATCATATAGCAGAGCAAACAGATAGCCTGCATCTCCCGTGCCTCAATAACTGACCTTAGGGGCCTCTCATGTCCCCTAGGGATCTCCCGTGCAATATGGGGCAAAAATATTGACATGGAAAAGTTTGGGTCCGGAGGCCCAAAACACGTCCCCTAGAGCATTCCCGGGGCCAGGTTTCCATTTTCCCCCGAATTTTTTCTAGGGCTCTATTATGGCCCTTAGGGACCCCCGGTGCCGCGGGAGGGTCATACTTATCCCCGAACTCCGATATCACCCATGTCGCCCGTTAGCATTCCTATACTTCACATTTAATCCTGGGAATTTCACCCAAATAGGCACTAAGGTTAATTCTTCCTTTTCATAATCCACATTTTCAGACCAAGGTCTGATTATCATAGGCTTGTTGTCAAAATGGTACACTCCTTCCTGGATTACAGCATCTCTCTGTTCAAGTGTATCAAATCGAACCAGGCTTCTCTCTCTAAAATGCTCTCTTCTCTCTCCTCTCCACCGCGCATCCATTGATGAAGTTGTGAGTAACCATGGGGAAGAAAGAAAAGACAAAGCGAGTAGCAGAAAAGCAAGGCGATAATGTTGAAAACTCAGTCCCACCATGCCCGACCAAAACTGTGAACCAAAAGCAAAGCTTGAGCATGAACTGCGAAAACCTAGATCGGGTTGTTCGCAATTTAAGCGATGAATTGGAAGCGCCAGAGGTGTTGACACCGGAAATACAAACACAAACTGTACACAAATTGGAATTAGCTAGAGAGCAGATTAATACCTGGCTCTCGAAAATGAAGGAGAAAGCAAGCACTCATACCTCATCTGAGGATGAAGAAGAAGAGCCAGAACAGAATACTCAGCAAAACAACACAGATATTGGTAAGGTCTCTTCCTGGGATAAATTCGACATAACTAAGCTTAGAAATGCTGGTTTTAAACTTGATTTTATTGAACCTGCTATGCATGATGGATTTCCAGTAGGGGAAATTAAGCTTAGTGACATTGAATCTGAAATAAATTACTGGAATAAAGCTGTAGTCTGTTATGTCATGGGAGCTCGACCACCAATTACAGTATTTAGTGGTTTTCTGAGACGAATTTGGGCAAAAAAAGGGATGAACAAAATAGCCATGATGAAAAATGGACTGGTCCTGGTTCGATTTGATACACTTGAACAGAGAGATGCTGTAATTCAGGAAGGACTGTACCATTTTGACAACAAGCCTATGATAATCAGACCTTGGTCTGAAAATGTGGATTATGAAAAGGAAGAATTAACCTCAGTGCCTATTTGGGTGAAATTCCCAGGATTAAATGTGAAGTATTGGAATGTTAAGGGGTTAAGCAAAATTTCTAGCCTTGTTGGTAGGCCAATGATGGCAGATAAGAACACTGAGCTAAAAGTAGGAATACAGTTTGCAAGGGTGTTAATTGAAGTGAAAATTGGAGATGAGTACCCTGAGAAAGTTAATTTCAAGAATGAAAAAGGGAACATTGTGGAACAGGAGGTAGAATATGATTGGAAACCAAGCATTTGCAGCCACTGTAAGCAGCATGGGCATGGAGAAACTGACTGCAGGAAGAAGATTGCTGCTGCAGCTCCTGTGGCACAATCTGTGCCTGTGCAGAATAGGCCTCCAACACAAGCAAACCCTAGAACAATGCAATGGTAGAATGTAGGGAGAGGAAGAGGAAGAGCAGGAATTACAGGGAAGGGTCAGAGAGCAGGGAGAGGGGTGTACAGGCAAAAACAACAACAAACCCAGACACTGAACTCATTTGAAGCACTGCAAGATAAAGAAGAGCAGGAAGAGCAGAAAACTCAAGGGGAAACAGCAGAACATGTATCAAAGGAGGATATGCTTCCTGAGATGGTGCCAACACATGGTAAGTCTCCTATCTTGACTAATAGTCATGGATAGGATCCTTATATGGAATGTGAGAGGCCTAAATGGCCCTAATAAACAGAAAGATGTGAGTCTTTTCTGCAAAAAAAATAATTGTGGCATGGTGGTTCTGTTAGGAACAAAAATTAGGGAAAGTAATTTAGCAAAATGCAAGAGAAATTTCATGCCAGAGTGGGAATCAATTAGCAACCATAACAATCATAGATTAGGTAGAATCTGGATCAGATGGTTACCAAATTATTTCCATGTTAATGTGTTATTTTCATCTATGCAAATGGTGACTTGCAAAGTAGTTAATATTGTGAAAAAAAACGAGTTTGTGGTGAGTTTTGTGTATAGGCTGAATGAAAAAGAGGAAAGAAAGCAACTGTGGCAGGACCTTTCTAACTATGCACTGAACTGCAATGTACCATGGATTGTTGGGGGGGATTTCAATAATGTGTTAACACCTGGTAATAGACAAGGAGGTGCCCCAGTCACATATTCTGAAGTACAGGACTTCAAGGACTGTTTAGAGGACTGTAAACTAATAGAACTGAGCTGGTCTGCGTGTGAATTTACTTGGAACAATAAGCATGAAAGGGGAGGGAGAGTTTATTCTAAAATAGATTGGGTTTTTGCCAACAGCCTTTGGATTCAGGAATTTGATCAATTTGATCTTAAATTCCATACAGAGGATGTGTCTGATCATTCCCCAATTTGTTTAACTATGCACAGAGAGCCCACAAAAAATAGAAACAACCCCTTTAAATTTTTCAACATGTGGAGCCTCCACTCTGATTTCCAAGCTAAGGTGCAGCAAGCTTGGAACATCAGAACACAAGGCACAAAAATGTTCAGAGTTTACCAGAAACTGAAAAATGTGAGAGGAGTGCTGAAAAAGCTAAATAGGGATGAATTCAGTGGGATACTAAAGCAAGCTGAGATAGATAGGAATATAATGAATCAAGCACAGAATGCAGCAAACTAGGACCCTCTAAATGAGACCATACAGCAAGAGGAAGTGCAAGCAAGGAAGAGATACAATGATCTGAATATGGCAGCAAAGAACTTCCTACAACAAAAGAGCAAGGCAAAATGGATTCAACTAGGGGATGGAAACACTCAATTTTTCCATGCACTTATGAAGCAAAGAAGGCAGCAGTACAGAGTACACTCCATCAAGACACAGGAAGGTACCTTGCTAGAGGAAAAAAACCAGATTGTGAAGGAATTTGTGGAATTTTACAGAGGAATGCTAGGAGTTGCTGAAATCAGAGCCACTTCAGCAGAAAGCAGCTTCTTCTCAGCAGGACACAGACTAGACATACACCAACAGATGTCTCTGAATGCCCCTGTGACTGCTGAAGAAGTAGAGAGAGCTATGTTTGAAATTGACTGTAATAAGAGCCCAGGCCCTGATGGATTTGGATCAGGGTTTTTCAAAGAAGCATGGCATACAGTGGGGCAGGAAGTGACAGAGGCTATTATTGATTTTTTTGAGTCTTCCAAAATGCTAAAAGAAGTGAATGCAACTAACTTATGTCTTGTGCAGAAAATATCAAATCCTGAAAAGGCTTTTGATTACAGACCCATAGCCTGTTGCAACACCATCTACAAGTGCATCTCCAAGATCCTATATGGAAGACTGGCAAGAGTACTACCAGAACTAATTTCTGTGAACCAGGGAGCTTTCGTGGCATAAAGATGCATAGTCCACAACATTATGATTTGTCAGGATCTAATCAAGCACTATAACAGAAAACAATCCTCCCCAAGATGCCTGATGAAGATTGACCTCAGGAAAGCCTATGACACAGTACACTGGGGTTTTATCAAGGAAATGATGCAAGGATATGGATTCCCATTGAAGTTTTGTGGGTGGATACTAGAGTGTGTGCAAACAGCAAGCTTCAGCATCAACTTGAATGGGGAAGCCCATGGATATTTCACTGCAAAGCGTGGCATTAGACAAGGTGACCCAATTTCTCCACTAATTTTTGTGTTAGTGATGGAATACTTGTCAAGAATCTTGAAGATAGCTTGCATGGACAACAGCTTCAATTGGCACCCCATGTGCAAAGAGCTTGCACTAAGTCATCTATGCTTTACATATGACTTGATGTGTTTCTGCAAAGCTACACCTGACTCTGTGAATATCCTAATGGAGTGCCTGAATTACTTCTCACAAGCCACTGGTTTATGTGCAAACCAGGAAAAGTCAAGCATTTATGTGGCAGGGGTTAGTGAACAAGAGAAAAGGGTGCTGCTGAGCCTCTCAGGGTTTCAGGAGGGTACATTGCCAATGAAATACCTAGGTGACCCTCTATCCCCATCAAAATGGAGTAAAATGGATTGCGAATGCTTGGTGGATAAAATGACAAAAAGACTTCACACATGGGCTTCCAGGAACCTCTCATATGCAGGAAGGGCACAACGAATAAGTTCTGTATTATTATCTATACATGTATACTGGTCAAGCATATTTGTTATGCCTGCTGGAGTACTAAAAAGTATAGAGAAAAAATGCAGATTGTTTCTTTGGGGGGGAACTGACCTCAAGCACAAAACTAGCCTGGTGGCTTGGGAAGTAGTATGCAGACCAAGGAGAAATGGGGGCATAAATATTAAACAATGTAAATGGTTTAATATAGCCCTAAATGGGAAGCATATATGGGATCTAGCCACAAAAAAGGACACATTGTGGGTGAAGTGGATTAATGGAGTATATTTGAAAGGAAGTAATTTTTGGAATTATGCTCCTGTGTGGGGAGCCAGCTGGTATTGGACTAAGCTCAACAAGATCAAAAGTCACTTCCAGGAGCACTATTCAACAAGAGGAGTGTGGAGGGAAACTGAAAATGGAATGTACTCAGTTGCTAGTGGATACAGAGTTTTGTTGGGAAATCTGCCAAAATACAGACATTCTGACCTGATATGGGGAAGAAATTCTGTACCTAGGCACAGCTTCTGTTTATGGTTGGCGCAAATGGGTAGACTACTGACCACAGACAGGCTACATAATATGGGTTTCCTTAATGGAGACACCATATGCTACCTGTGCAAAGAGGAGACAGAAAGTCATGGCCATCTGTTCTTCAGCTGCAGTATTTCAACAGTGACAATGAAACAGGTAAAGACATGGCTACATATTTCTGCAAGAGGAAGCACAATCCAGGGGTTACTAAACTGGATGAGTAGACAGAAATGCTCGAGATTCAGAAAGGAAGTGTATGCAGCTGGAATAGCAGCAACTGCATACTAGATTTGGAGAGCCAGAAATCTGATATGCTTTGAAAAGAGCAGAATGCCAGCAACACAGATTATGCAACAGATACAACAAGCAATCAGAGTCAGAATCCAACAGTGCAGCAGCAACAGAAAGCTAAATAGCAAGGATAAAAGATGGATAAGGCAACTGTGAGCCTGAATCAGCTGGTAGCAGAGAATCAGGAAAAATGGAAGAAATACAGAAGCACTGCAACAAGAGAGCAACTTAACAGATCAGCAAAGAATAGAGCAGGGTGCAAGTTTAAAGTATCAGTGCAGGATCCAGGAAGAGTTAGAAGGGTCTCAGTGGCAGTAATGCTGATGCAAGGAAAAAAAAAAAAAAGGAATAAAAGAGTATGCAGCAGAGTTGGAAAGATAGGAAAAGCTGTAGGAAATAGGAATCAACAGCAGGCTGCAGCAGAGACTTCAGAAGGGAATCAGTAGCAGAATGCAGAAGATAGGCTGTAATCCAGGTAGCAGAATCCAGCAGGAAATGGTGAACCACTGTCTGTAGTGAGTTGCACTAGATTGGAGGTGTGAAAGGACAGAAGGAAATGTTGTTGAAGCAAGAAAGAAGGAGGAATGAATCAGCTTCTGGAAGATTTCAGGTTTCAGCAGGTAATCAGCAGCAGGTTGATGAAGCAAGGCAGAATGAGGAATGAAACAGTTCCAAGCAGAGTTGAAAAGCTAGAAGAAGTTGTAATATTTTTAGCTATTTATGTTTTTGTATTTTGCTGCAAGTCAGAAATAATTTTTGCAAATTGTAATGTGCACAGAGATGGTGAGAAATAATTTTTGCAAAGTGTAATGTTTACAGAGATGGTGAACCACTGCCTGTAGTGAGTTGCACCAGATTGAAGGGTTGTAAGGTAGTAGAGGGATGTAGAAAAAAGGAACCCTACCTAGTAGGTGGCCTTGGATCTGCATTGCCTAAGGACTGTAATCTTGTTACATTACAGTGAGCAATAATACAATTTCTGACTTGCACCAAAAAAAAACATCGGCATCTCGTCAAACCATCTTACAAGCATATTAGGGACCCAATAACCGACCCTAGGGGCCTCCCATGTCCCCTAGGGGTCTCCTGTGCGATATAGGGCGAAAATATCAACGTGGAAAAGTTTGCGTCCGGAGGCCCAAAACAGGTCCCCTAGAGCATTCCCAGGGCCCGGTTTCCGTTTTCGTCCGAAATTTTTTCGGGGGCTCTATTATGTCCCTAAGGGACGCCCGGTGCCCCGGGAGGGGCATACTTATCCTCGAACTCCGATATCACCCATGTCGCCCGTTTTCGAGCCTTAACATTGACATCGCTCCCCCTTTCTTCTCCACAGAGTTCGTTAAACTCCATTAACAACCCTGAGTTCGATGGGGAAGAAAGAGAAATCTAAGCGAGGGAATGGAAACGATGATGAGGGTGCGAAGAAATCGACAGCTCCACCTTGTCCCACGAAGAATGTGACACAAAGAAAACGATCGAGCGCAACTCATGAAAACCTAGGTCGAGTTATGAGAAATTTAACGGATGAATTGGAGGACCCAGACATCATGACACCGGAAGTGCATACTGAAACTATGCAGCAAATTGAATTAGCGCAAGAAAAAATTAATTCTTGGATGTCGAAGATGAAGGAAAGGGCCAGCAATCAAGCCTCCGATGAAGAGCAGGTCGAAACTGTACCACAAGAAAAACAGCAACAATTTGCAGATTCAGGTAAAACATTTGCTTGGGAAAAATTTGACATTACAAAACTCAAAAATGCTGGATTTAAATTAGATTTTATAGCACCCGTAATGCTCGATGGAAAACCTGTAGGAGAAATAAACCTCAAGGACATAGAATCTAAAATTAATTATTGGAATCAATCTGTTGTTTGCTATGTTATGGGGTCAAGACCACCTATCAGTGTGCTTAGTGGATTCCTTAGGAGAATTTGGTCGAAGAGGGGAATGAATAAAATAGCTATGATGAAAAATGGGCTAGTTATTGTGCGATTCGATTCAATGGAACAAAGAGATGCAGTGCTAGAGGAAGGGGTTTATCATTTTGACAACAAACCAATGATTGCGAGACCTTGGTCTGAGAATATAGACTATGCTCATGAGGAGCTAACATCTGTTCCTATTTGGGTCAAATTCCCGGGTCTGAGTGTCAAATATTGGAATGCAGTAGGGCTGAGTAAAATGGCAAGCTTGGTAGGCAGACCAATGATGGCTGACAGAAACACTGAACTGAAAGTAGGGATCCAGTATGCCAGAGTGTTGATTGAAGTGGAGATAGGGGGGAAATATCCAGATAAGGTACACTACAAGAATGAAAGAGGGAACATAGTGGAACAAGAAGTCGAGTATGACTGGAAACCTGTACTGTGCAACCACTGCAAACAACATGGACACAGTGAGACTGAATGCAGGAAAAAGAAAGCAATACAGGAGCCTATGACACAGACAATACCTATGCAACAAATACCTGCACAGCAAGCAAAGCCAAGAACACAGCAATGGCAGAATGCAGGGAGAGGCAGAGGCAGGATGGGCAATGCAGGGAGAGGGGCAAGGGCTGGAAGAGGTGTCTATAGACAAGTCCAACAGACCAACAATGCAGCAACCCAATTACAGAACCCCTTTGATATACTGCAAGAAGTAGATGGGGAACAAGAGGGAAGACAGGTACAAGGGCAAGTAACAGAGCCAGGAATGCAGGAAGAACAACCATCAGAGGAAGAGCCAGAACATGGTAAGACTCCTATCTTGACTAATAGTCATGGATAGGTTGCTTATTTGGAATGTTAGAGGCCTGAATGGCCCAAACAAGCAGAGGGATGTGGCCCTCTACTGTAAAAAAAATAAATGTGGATTGGTGGCATTTCTTGAAACAAAAATTAGATTAGTTAATATGGAAAAATGCAAAAATAGTTTCATGCCAGAATGGGAATCTTTTAGCAACCACAATGAACACAGACATGGTAGAATATGGATTAGGTGGTTACCTAATTATTTTCATGTTGATATTATTTTTTCCTCTGTGCAAATGGTGATTTGTAATGTGAGAAACAAGGAGGGAAAAAAGGATTTTGTGGTGAGTTTTATATATGGAATGAATGAGAAAGAAGATAGGAAGCAATTGTGGAAGGACATTAATGATTTTGCAACTATATGCAACAAACCATGGATTGTTGGGGGGGATTTCAACAATGTTTTGATTTCAACACATGGTACTAAAATGTTTAGGGTTTACCAAAAACTGAAAAATGTGAAACAGGCCTTGAAAAAGCTTAACAGAGCTGAATTTAGTGATATTTTAGTACAGACTGATATTGCTAGATCAGTGATGAATCAAGCACAGGAAGATGCAAGCAAAGAGCCACTGAATGAGCTACTGCAGAAGGGAGAAATTCAGGCTAGGAAAAGGTTCAATGACCTAAACCTGGCAGCTGAGACATTCCTTCAACAAAAGAGCAAGGCTAGATGGGTTCAACTGGGAGATGGAAACAATCAGTTTTTCCATGCAATTATGAAACAGAGAAGGCAACAAAACAGATTGCACTCCATCAAGACACAAGAGGGCATCTTATTGGAGGATAAAGATTTGATTATTGAAGAATTTGTGGGGTTTTACAGGAAGATGCTGGGGGTATCAGGCACCAGAGGCACTACAGCAGAGGAGAGTTTCTTTACAGCAGGGAAGAAATTAAATATGCAACAACAGATGAGCATTAGTGATCCAGTGACTGCTGAGGAAGTACAGAGAGCTATGTTTGACATTGATAAGAATAAAAGCCCAGGCCCTGATGGCTTTGGCTCAGGCTTCTTCAAGGAAGCATGGAGTATTGTCGGGGAAGAAGTGTCCAATGCAATTATAGATTTTTTTGAATCCTCTAAAATGCTGAAAGAGGTGAATGCAACAAACCTTTGTCTTGTGCAGAAAATAGGGAACCCTGAAAAAGCCTCTGATTTTAGACCTATAGCATGCTGCAACACCATATACAAATGCATTTCAAAGATCCTATGTGGGAGATTGGCAACAGTGCTACCTGACCTCATCTCTGTGAACCAGGGTGCCTTTGTGGCACAGAGGTCAATTGTGCACAACATCATGATATGTCAGGACCTAATCAAGCACTACAACAGGAAGCAATCCTCACCTAGATGCTTGATGAAGATAGACCTGAGGAAAGCTTATGATACAATCCACTGGAGTTTTATGAAGGAGATGCTGCAAGGGTATGGATTCCCAATTAAGTTCATTGGATGGATACTTGAATGTATACAAACTGCAAGTTTCAGCATCAACATAAATGGAGGGGTACATGGATTCTTTCTTGCTAAACGTGGCATCAGACAAGGAGATCTAGTATCCCCATTGATATTTGTGCTGGTCATGGAGTATTTCTCAAGGATTCTGAAAATAGCATGTAGGGACAAAAGCTTCAGCTGGCACCCCATGTGCAAGGAACTAGCTTTGAGTCACTTGTGCTTTGCTGATGATTTGATGTGTTTCTGCAAAGCAGGCCCTGAATCTGTAAGTATTATGATGAATTGCATAAATTACTTTGCACAAGCTACTGGTCTGTATGCTAATAAGGAGAAATCTAACCTTTACATAGCTGGTGTGGATGAGGAAACAAAAAGAGAATTGTTAGCATTATCTGGGTTCAGGGAGGGTACATTACCTATGAAGTATTTGGGAGTCCCACTTTCACCATCTAAATGGAGCAAAATTGACTGTGAGTGCTTGGTTGATAAAATGACCAAAAAATTACAGATATGGGCCTCTAGGAATCTATCATATGCAGGAAGAGCTCAACTCATAAATTCTATGCTTTTCTCTATACATGTGTACTGGTCTAGCATTTTCATAATGCCTGCAGGGGTACTTAAAAATGTAGAACAAAAATGCAGATATTTCTTATGGGGTTCCACTGAGCAGAAGCATAAAACCAACCTGGTGGCATGGGATATAGTATGGAGACCTAGGAAAAATGGGGGCATAAACATAAAAAATTGCAAATGGTTTAATTTGGCTCTGAATGGAAAACATATCTGGGATTTAGTCACAAAAAAAGATACCTTGTGGGTAAAATGGATAAATGGGATATATTTGAAAGGCACCAATCTCTGGGACTATGCACCAGTGTGGGGTGCCAGCTGGTACTGGACCAAACTCAACAAAGGCAAGAGCTATTTCCAGGAGCATTACACATCCAGAGGGGTCTGGAAAAGAGATGCAGATGGTTGCTATACAGCTGCAAGGGGATAGAGTACTTTGATGGGAGATATGCCTAAATATAGACATGCCAATCTGATTTGGGGAAGAGTAACAATGCCAAGACACAGCTTCTGCCTATGGTTGGATCAACAGGGGAGATTGTTAACTAAGGACAGATTGCAGAAAATGGGCTTCCCGAATGGAGATGATGTATGCAACCTGTGCAAAGCAAAGCCAGAAGATCATAATCACCTTTTCTTCACATGTAATATAGCTGCAGGTGTTTTAGAGCAAGTGAGAAGCTGGTTACAGATTACATCAAGAACAAACACAATTCAGAGCTTGCTGAACTGGATAAGTAGGCAGAAATGCTCAAATTTCAGGAAGGAAGTGTATGCAGCTGGGATAGCAGCAGCAGTATACTGGCTGTGGAGAAGCAGGAACATTAAACATTTTGTGGGAAGCACTCTTACTGAGATGCAGACCATGCAGCAGATCCAACAACCAGTGAGGGTCAGAATACAACAGTGCAGCAGACTGAGAAAAATCAACAGCAAGGACAAAAAATGGCTAGAAAGAATTTAATTGCTCTTGCACCACAGAAGACTCAGGTAGAAAGACAGAACTGCACCAGATGAGCAACCAGCTGAGACAGCAGGACATCAGTACCTGTATAGAAATCAAGACAATGGATAGCAGGAGGAAGACAGCAAACTGTGATTGCAGGAAAAAAAGGGAAGATATATCAGCTCAGGAAGAATGCCCCAGCAGAGGACATTGAGGAAAAGGGCTCCAGGAAGGATACAGAAACAGATTGTTACAGAGAGACTCTGAATCAGAACAACTGCAGCTGTGCATGAATTCAGGCAGTAGTTTTCAGCAGCAATGCAGCAGGATGAGAAAGATCAACAGCAGGGATAAAAAATGGTTAGAGAGATTTTAAGCTGATCTGTGTACCACAGCAGACCCAGCAGATAGGCAGGACCAGACTCCAGGAGAGGTTTTTGCAGGAAAAAACAGAAGGAATGCAGGACTCCAGTACCTGTACAGGGAGCTAGACAGTAGAGTGATGTGGATCAGCTTGAGTGGGCACAGCAGGTAGATGAAGCAAGAAAGAAGGAGGAATGAATCAGCTCCTGGAAGTTTTTGTTGTAATATTTTTAGATATATATGTTTTTGTATTTTGCTGTAAGTCAGAAATAATTTTTGCAAATTGTAATGTTTACAGAGATGGTGAGAAACAATTTTTGCAAATTGTAATGTTTACAGAGCGGGTGAACCACTGTCTGTAGTGAGTTGCACCAGATTGAAGGGATGTAAGGTAGTAGAGGGATGTAGAAAAAAGGAACACTACCAAGTAGGTGGCCTTGGATCTGCATTGCCTAAGGACTGTAATCTTGTTACATTACAGAGAGCAATAATACAATTTCTGACTTGCACCAAAAAAAAAAAAACATTGACATCGCGTCAAACCGTCTTACAAGCCTATCAGGGACCCAATAACTGACCCTTGGGGCCTCCCATGTGCCCTAGGGGTCTCCCGTGCAATATGGGGCGAAAATATTAAAGAGGAAAAGTTTGCGTCCGGAGGCCCAAAAAACACGTCCCCTAGATCATTCCTGTGGCCATGTTTCCGTTTTCGCCCGAAATTTTTTCGGGGGCTCTATTATGGCCCTAAGGGACCCCCGGTGCCCCGGGAGGGTCATACTTATCCCCGAACTCCGATATCACCCATGTCGCCCGTTTTCGGGCCTTAACATTGGCATCACGAAAAACATTAGCATCGCGATCGCGGGAGATCACTTTCTCTCTCTCGAATATGCTCTCTTCTCTTTCCCCCAGCGTAAGCTACCTGCACTGATTCCATGGTGAGAAAGGAGAAAGCAAAAAAAGGAGTTGGAAATCAAAGTGATGAGAATATGGAACCTCATGGCCCTGTTATAATGGTGAATCGTGAACCACAAAGTAATGAGAGGCCGAATCTTGATAGAGTTGTTAGGAACTTGGCACATGAACTTGAAGCTCCTGATATCCTGACCCAGAAGTCCAGCAGGGTACAGTTCAACAGCTAGAGCTGGCTCGTGAGAAAATCAATGCTTGGCTTTCGAACTTACAAAGTAAAGCTCGTACTCATTTCTCTTGGGAAGATGAGGTTGCTGCCATGGATGCTACTCGTGCTCAACAGGTGTCGAACTCAGGTAACCCTTCTGCCTGGGATAAATTTGACGTAACAAAAATGAGAAATTGCTGGATTTAGCTTGGAATATGTGGAACCCTCTTTGATTAATGGCCAACCTGTGGGTGAAATTAATTTGGTGGATATTCAATTTGAAATCAGCTATTGGAATCAATCTGTTGTTTGCTATGTGCTGGGTGCTAGGCCTCCAATCACTGTATTTAGTGGATTTTTGCGTAGAATTTGGGTAAAAAGGGGGATGAATAAAATTGCAACTATGCGTAATGGCTTGGTGATTGTGAGGTTTGATTCTCTGGAACAGAGAGATGCAGTGTTGCAGGAAGGGGTTTTTCACTTTGACAATAAGCCATTGATTGTGAGACCTTGGTCTGAAAACATTGACTATGACAGTGAAGAATTGACCTATGTGCCTATTTGGGTTAAATTTCCTGGTTTGAATGTCAAGTATCGGAATGCTACAGGCCTTAGTAAGATTTCCAGCCTGTTGGGGAGACCTATGATGGCTGACAAGAACACAGAACTGAAAGTAGGCATACAGTATGCCAGGGTGATGCTAGAGGTGGAAATTGGTAGCAAATTCCCAGAAAAAATGCATTATAAGAATGAAAGGTGTGTAATTGTGGAACAAATGGTAGAGTATGACTGGAAGCCTACAATTTGTGATCACTGCAAGAAATTTGGGCACGTGGAGTTTGAATGCAGGAAGAAGGTTAGGGTGGTGGAATCTCAGCCAGTACAGGCACCTCAGCCTAGGGTGCAGGCAGAGCACAGGGCTAATCCTCAATGGCAAGTAGCTCAGAGAGGTAGAGGAAGACAAAACCAGTGTGGGAGAGGTGGACAAGGCAAAGGCCAGAGGGGTGGTTACAGGCAGGTGCACATGGCTCATAATGATAATGGAGGTGTGGTACCTATTCCAGTTGCTAACCAGTTTGAAGGGCTGCAGGACGAAGATGCACCAGCTGAGCCTATTCTCAACAATGAACTACATGAAGAACAGATTGAGATGGTGACCAAAGAAGGTCAGAGTCCTAGCATGTCTGATGGACATGGATAAGCTGCTTATATGGAATGTCAGAGGGCTTAATGGCCCTAATAAGCAAAATGAGGTATCTCAGTTTTGTAGTCGAAATAATTTTGGTTTTGCTGCTTTCCTTGAAACTAAAATTAGAGCATCTAATTTTGTTAATTGCAATAATAAAGTGCTGAATGGGTGGGAGTCTTACAGAAATCTAGACTATTGCCATGTGGGGAGGATTTGGATTAAATGGCAGCCTCAGTCATTTAAGGTTGACATTATTTTCTCTTCTGCTCAGTTGGTCATCTGTAATGTTGGTAATCTGGCTGGGAAAAATAATTTTGTAATAGCTGTGTTTTATGGCTATAATGAAAAAGAGGATAGAATGGAATTATGGAGGGATATTAAATTATTTTCTGCAAATTGCCAAACTCCTTGGCTAGTAGTAGGTGATTTTTCAATAATGTTCTATGTCCTGATGATAGACAAGGGGGTGTCCCTGTATCTCTGGCTGAAATTCAAGACTTCAAGCAATGTTTGGAGGACTGTTTCCTTACTGAACTTGGCTGGTTGGGGTGTAGATACACATGGAATAATAGACATGAGCAGGGGGGCAGGGTGTATTCTAAGATTGACTGGGCCTTTGCAAACAGTCATTGGCTGCATCGATTTGAACACTATACTGTGCAGTTTATGCCTGAAGATGTTTCTGATCACTCACCTGTGAGTATCTGCCTCTCCAAAGATTCCCCTCACAGGAAAACCCCTTTCAAATTTTTTAACATGTGGTGTAAACATGACAAGTTTTCTAGTATGGTCCAGAATGCATGGAATGAGAATGTTCAGGGGACCAAGATCTATAAACTATGCCAGAAACTGAAGAATGTGAGACAGGTTCTGAGGTTCTTGAATTAAGCTGAATTTTTTGATATAGTAATGCAAGCAAGTAAAGCCAGGGAACAAATGTTGGAGGCTCAGATAGTGGCTAATAACAATCCCCTGGATAAGAATGTGCAGCAAAAAGAAAGAGAGGCCAGGAGAAATTATGTGGAGATTAATGCAGCAGCTGAGTCATTTCTACAGCAAAAAAGCAAGTTAAACTGGATTCAATTAGGAGATGAAAATACTCATTATTTTCACTCTATTTTGAAACAGAAAAGGCAAAAATCAAGAATTTATTCTCTGAAAAATAAAGAAGGGGTTGTGATGCATGACCAATCACTGGTGATGGAGGAGTTAGTGTCTTTTTACAAAGGTATGCTGGGAGTTAAGGTGAATAATAGGGTTCATGCAGATCCATGCATTTTTTCTGCTGGCCACATAATAAATATGCAGCAACAAATGAACCTTATAGCTCCTATTACTGCTGATGAAGTCAAACAGGCTATGTTTGCCATTGATAGCAATAAAAGTCCAGGCCCTGATGGTTTTGGCTCTGGATCTTTTAAGGAAGCTTGGGCTATTGTGGGGGATGATGTGACTGCAGCAGTTGTTGATTTCTTCTCTACTGGCAAGATGTTGAAACAGATTAATACTACTGATCTGTGTTTGGTTCCAAAAGTTCTTAACCCTGAATTAGCCTCTGAATTCAGGCCAATTGCTTGTTGCAATACTGTTTACAAATGTATCTCAAAAATTCTGTGCAATAGGCTATCTAAGGTCTTGCCTGACCTAGTTGCCATGAACCAGGGTGCTTTTGTGGCTCAGAGGTCCATTGTGCAAAACATCATGATTGTCCAAGATCTGATCAGACACTATAGAAGAAAATACACCACTCCTAGGTGTATTATGAAGATTGATCTGAGGAAGGCTGATGATACCATTCACTGGGGTTTCCTGCAGGAAATGTTAAATGGGTTTGGGTTTCCTGAGCAGTTCAGTACATGGATTCTGGCTTGTGTTCAGTCTGCAAACTTCTGCATAAACCTTAATGGTGTCAAACATGGTTACTTTGAGGGTAAAAGAGGTATAAGATAGGGTGATCCAGTTTCTCCACTTATATTTGTTCTTGTGATGGAGTTCCTGTCCAGGATTTTGAAGCTAGCATGCCTTGATAAATCTTTCAATTGGCACCCTATGTGTAAAAGCCTCTCTTTAAATCATTTGTGCTTTGCAGATGATTTTATGGTGTTTTGTAAAGCTGAGGAGAAATCCATTGCTGTGATAAAAGAGAGCCTCTCTTATTTCTCTTCTGTTATAGGCTTGCAAGCTAATGAAGACAAGTCTAACATTTACTTTGCAGGGGTAGCTGATCCTCTTAGAACAAACCTTATTCATTTTTCTGGTTTTAAAGAGGGATCATTCCCTATGAGGTACCTTGGTGTTCCATTGTCTCCACCTAAATGGAGCAAGATGGATTGTGAGATGCTTATGGACAAAATGACAAAAAGACTCCAAACATGGGCTTCAAGGCACCTGTCTTATGCAGGCAGTGCCCAGTTGATCAATTCAGTCCTGTTCTCCATTCATGTCTATTGGTCTGGTATTTTTGTGTTGCCTTCAGGTGTTATGGAAAAAATTGAGCAAAAATGCAGGTATTTTTTGTGGGATTCCACGGAGCAGAAAAAGAAGATGAGTCTTATCGCATGGGACATTGTGTGTAGGCCTAGGAAAAATGGTGGATTAAACATTAAAAACTGTAAAATGTATAATTTGGCTCTTAATGGTAAACATATATGGGACATTGCAACCAAGAAGGATACAATGTGGGTAAGATGGGTCAATGGTGTGTATCTGAAGCAGCAGGAGTTTTGGGGTTATGTGCCTCCAGAAGGAAGTAGCTGGGACTGGCTGAAACTGAACAAAATCAAGTAGCTGTTTATGGCTGGTTATAGAGGTGGTGCTGTGTGGACTTTGTCACAGACAGGAACTTATTCAACTTCTAGTGGTTATGGCTTTCTGCTGGGTAATTTGCCTAAATGGAGACATGCTCATCTTCTGTGGAGCACTGTGTCATTGCCTAGATACAACTTTTGCTTTTGGTTAGCTCACCATAGAAGATTGCTAACCAGAGATAGGCTGAAGAATATGGGGATTTTGTCAGATGCAGGCTTGTGTGGTCTATGCAGTGAAGTGCCAGAATCCCATGAGCATCTCTTCTTTGATTGCTCAGAATCAGCAGCAGCTTTACAGTTGATTAAAAATTGGCTTGGCTGTAAGTCTATAGCTCACTCTATACAGGGGTTATTGAATTGGATAGATAGACAGAACAAATCCAGAGTTGTGAAGAAAGTATTTGCTGCAGCATTTGCAGGTCTGGTTTACTGGCTATGGCAGGCAAGAAATCAAAACTGCTTTGAGGGGAAGATAATTCCTACTGGATTTATAGTTCAGAAAATTCAGAATTCTGTGAGAGCTAGAGTACAGGCTAGCAGAGTTAAGAAGCTATCCAACAAAGACAGGAGCTGGATCAACAGTTTGTAAAAGTGTGCTATGTTCTGTATTTTCTTCTAATTTGGTGTATGCCTAGTTTGTGTTAATTGTTGTAAGGGGTCTTGTATTACAGTTGGGTCTGTGAGGGTTTTTGTGTTGTGGCTTTTAGCCTAGCAGGTTTGGTTGGGTTTGTTATTAGGGATATAGACTTGAAAAGAACCCTACCTAGTAGGTGGCTTTTCTCTCTATATTGCCTTGAGTTGTAATTGGTTGTTTCTCTGTTTATTTAATGCAAGAGCTATCTTTACACCAAAAAAAAAAAAAACAAAAAAAACATTGGCATCACGTCAAACCGCCCTTACAAGCCTATCAGGGACCCAATAACCGACCTGAGGGCCCCCCCATGTCCACAAGGGGTCTCCCGTGCGATATGGGACGAAAATATTAACGTCGAAAAGTTTGCGTCCTGAGGCCCAAAACACGTCCCCTAGAGCATTCCCGGGGCCCGGTTTCCGTTCGCGACCAAATTTTTTCTGGGGTTCTATTATGGCCCTAGGGGACCCCGGTGCCCCGGGAGGGTCATACTTATCCCCGAACTCCGATATCACCCATGTCGCCCGTTTTCGGGCCTTAACATTGGCATCACGTCAAACAGCCCATACAAGCCTATCAGGGACCCAATAACCGACCTTAGGGCCTCCCATGTCCCCTAGGGGTCTCCCGTGTGATATGGGGCGAAAAAATTAACGCCGAAAAGCTTGCGTCCGGAGGTCCAAAACACGTCCCGTACAGCATTCCCAGGGCCCGGTTTCTGTTTTCCCCCGAAATTTTTACGGGGGCTCTATTATGGCCCTAGGGGACCCACGGTGCCCCGGGAGGGTCATACTTATCCCCAAACTCTGATATCACCCATGTCGCTCGTTTTCGGGACTTAACATTGGCATCGCGTCAAACTGTCTTACAAGCCTAACAGGGACCCAATAACCGACCCTAGGGGCCTCCCATGTCACCTAGGGGTCTCCCTTGCAATATGGGGCGAAAATATTAACGTCGAAAAGTTTGCGTCCGGAAGCCCAAAACACGTCCCCTAGAGCATTCCGGGGCCCGGTTTCCGTTTTCGCCCGAATTTTTTCTGGGGCTCTATTATGGCCCTAGGGGACCCCCAGTGCCCCGGGAGGGTCATACTTATCTCCGAACTCGGATATCACCCATGTCGCCCGTTTTCGGGCTTTAACATTGGCATCGCGATTTCTGGCATCGCCCGTTTTCAGGATTTTTGGCATCGCGATTTCTGTTTCTCTCTCTAAAAAAATGCTCTCAACTCTCTCCTCTGCAGTGCTCATTCACCATTAACGCAGCGCTGAGTTCGAATGGGGAAGAAAGACAAAGCTAAGAGAGGGAATGGAAAGCAAGATGACGATGCGGGAAAATCAACAAATCCACCTTGTCCCACGAAAAATGTGTCGCAAATACAAAGAAACAGTACAAACCATGAAAACCTAGATCGAGTTATGCGCAACCTTGCGGATGAATTGGAGGATTCAGAAGTCATGACACCAGATGTCCAAACAGAAACAGTGCAGCAAATGGAATTAGCAAGGGAAAAAATCAATTCTTGGCTGTCAAAGATGAAGGAAAAGGCAAAATCGCAAAGCTCATCAGACTCGGAGGAAGAAGAACCTGAGCAGGACAAGCAGCAGGAGGCTACAGATGATGGTAAGGTTTCAGCTTGGGAAAAATTTGACATATCTAAACTGAAAAATGCTGGCTTCAAATTGGATTATATTGCACCAAATCTGCATGAGGGGAAACCAGTGGGTGAAATTAATTTTATGGACATAGAATCAGAAATTAATTACTGGAACAAAGCTGTAGTATGCTATGTGATGGGGTCTAAGCCACCAATTAATATACTTAGTGGCTTTTTAAGAAGAATTTGGGGAAAAAAAGGGATGAACAAAATAGCAATGATGAGAAATGGGTTAGTTTTGGTTAGATTTGACTCGTTGGAGCAACGAGATGCTGTTATCCAGGAGGGGGTGTACCACTTTGATAACAAACCCATGATAGTTAGGCCATGGTCTGAAAACATAAACTATGCTCAAGAAGAACTCACTTCTGTGCCAATATGGGTTAAATTACCTGGACTCAATGTCAAGTATTGGAATGCAATGGGCTTGAGCAAAATTACAAGTCTAGTTGGAAGGCCAATGATGGCAGACAGAAATACAGAACTCAAGGTGGGGATCCACTATGCTAGAGTGCTGATTGAGGTGCAAATAGGAGAGAATTACCCTGAAAAAGTGCATTTCAAGAATGAGAGGGGGAACATAGTAGAACAAGAAGTGGACTATGATTGGAAGCCCATTCTGTGTAGCCACTGTAAACAGTATGGTCACAGTGAAACAGAATGCAGGAAAAAGAAGCCTGTGCCTGCACCTATGCAACAAGGGCCTGTGCAAACTCAGCCTGCACAGCAGGAAATTCCTAGGGCTCAACAGTGGCAGAATGCAGGAAGAGGTAGAGGAAGAGCCTGGAATGCAGGAAGAGGAGTAAGAACAGGAAGAGGATACTACAGACAAGTTCAGCAGCCCAAAACTGTTATGCAAAACAGTTTTGACATTTTGCAAAATCAAGAAGAAATGCAGGAAATCCAAAAGGAACAGAAAGAAGCAGTAGTGGAGCCAGAGCTGCAACAAGATCAGAATACAGATGAGGTGCCATTGCATGGTAAGTCTCCTATCTTGACTGGTAGTCATGGATAGGATACTAATCTGGAATGTCAGAGGCCTTAATGGCCCAAATAAACAGAGGGATGTTGCCCTCTTTTGCAAAGAAAATAATTGTGGTTTGGTGGCTTTTCTAGAAACAAAAATCAGATTAGTTAACTTAGAAAAATACAAAAAAAGCTTCATGCCAGGTTGGGACTCTTACAGTAATCACAATGAGCATAGATTGGGTAGAATATGGTTAAGATGGATACCAAACATTTACAATGTGGATGTGATATTCTCATCTGTGCAAATGATTATCTGTAAAGTGCTAAATATTGTGAAAAAAATGGAATTTGTGGTGAGCTTTGTATATGGCCTAAATGAAAAGGAGGAAAGGAAAACACTATGGAAGGACCTAAATGATTTTGCAATTAATTGTAATACTCCATGGTTTGTAGGGGGGGGGGGATTTTAATAATGTGCTGTTTCCTGAAAATAGAAAAGGTGGAATACCAGTTGCTTATGCAGAAATACAGGATTTTAAAGAGTGCATAGAAAAATGTTTCCTCACTGAAATGGGGTGGTCAGGGTGTCAGTTTACTTGGAATAATAGGCATGAAAGGGGTGGGAGAGTGTATTCTAAAATTGATTGGGCATTTGTAAACAGTCTCTGGTTGCAGGAATTCGATCAATCTGATCTTATATTCCACCCAGAGGGAGTTTCTGACCATTCCCCAATCTGTCTGTCTCTCCATAGAGAACCTACAAAAAAACATATCCCCTTTAAATATTTCAACATGTGGAGCCTCCACTCTGAATTCCAAGCTAAGGTGCAGCAAGCTTGGAACTTCAGAACACAAGGCACAAAAATGTTCAGAGTGTACCAGAAACTGAAAAAGGTGAGAACAGTGCTGAAAAAGCTAAACAGGAATGAATTCAGAGACATCTTTGCACAGGCAGATACTGCTAGGATAGCCATGACCCAAGCACAGATTGAAGCCAACAAGGAGCCATTAAATGAGACAATGCAACAGATTGAAGTACAGGCCAGGAAAAGATACAATGAGATCAATATGGCAGCTGAAAGTTTCTTACAGCAGAAAAGCAAGGCAAATTGGGTTCAATTGGGAGATGGGAATAATCAATTCTTCCATGCAGTCATGAAGCAAAGAAGGAACAACAATAGAATTCATTCCATCAGGACACAGCAGGGGACCCTACTGGAAGATCAGAACTTGGGTATGGAAGAATTTGTGAGATTCTACAAGGATATGCTGGGGGTCTCAGGGGTCAGAGCAACCACAGCAGAAGGCAAATACTTCCAAGCAGGCCACAAACTGGACATTCACCAACAGATGAACCTCATAGCCCCTGTGAATGCAGACGAGGTGAAAAAAGCAATGTTTGAAATTGACTGTAATAAAAGCCCGGGGCCTGATGGCTTTGGATCAGGTTTTTTCAAAGAAGCATGGCAAATTGTAGGGCAAGAAGTGACTGGAGCCATAATTGACTTTCTTGACTCATCTAGAATGCTCAAGGAGGTGAATGCTACAAACTTATGCCTTGTACAGAAGATACAAAATCCCGAGAAAGCTTCAGATTTCAGACCAATAGCTTGCCGTAATATAATATACAAATGCATCTCCAAGATCTTGTGTGGGAGACTGGCAAAAGTACTACCTGAGCTGGTGTCAGTGAACCAGGGAGCCTTTGTTGCACAGAGGTCTATTGTCAACAACATCATGATATGTCAGGATCTTATTAAGCACTATAACAGGAAACAATCGTCCCCTAGGTGCTTGATGAAGATAGATATAAGGAAAGCATATGACACAATACACTGGGGTTTTGTGAAGGAAATGCTGCAAGGGTATGGATTCCCTGTAAAATTCAGTGGATGGTTACTAGAATGCATCAAAACAGCAAGCTTTAGTATTAATATAAATGGAGAAGCACATGGAAACTTTATTGCAAAACGTGGCATCAGGCAAGGTGACCCAATCTCTCCATTTTGTACTGGTAATGGAATATCTGTCAAGGATCCTAAAGATAGCATGCATGGACAAGAGCTTTAGCTGGCACCCCATGTGCAAAGAGCTTGCATTAAGTCACCTATGCTTTGCTGATGATTTAATGTGTTTCTGTAAAGCAGACCCTGTATCTGTGAGCACCATGATGAATAGCATAAACCACTTCTCAAAAGCAACAGGCTTATATGCAAATAAGGAAAAATCAAACATTTACATAGCAGGGGTGAATGAACAAGGAAAAAATAAACTGTTACACATTTCAGGCTTCAGGGAGAGTACTTTGCCCATGAGATACCTAGGTGTCCCACTATCCCCTTCTAAATGGAGCAAAATAGATTGTGAATGCTTGGTGGATAAAATGACAAAAAAGTTGCAGATCTGGGCCTCTAGGAACCTCTCTTATGCAGGGAGAGTCCAACTAATAAACTCTGTATTATTCTCCATACATGTATACTGGTCAAGCATCTTCATAATGCCTACTGGGGTACTAAAAAGTGTGGAGCGAAAATGCAGATTTTTCTTGTGGGGGACAACTGAACAGAAGCATAAGACAAGCTTGGTGGCTTGGGATATTGTATGCAAACCAAGGAAAAATGATGGACTTAATGTAAAGAATTGCAAATGGTTCAACATAGCTCTAAATGGTAGCACATCTGGGATATAGTCACAAAAAAAGACACTCTGTGGGTGAGATGGATTAATGGGGTTTATCTGAAAGGAGTAAATCTCTGGAATTATACTCCAGTATGGGGCACAAGCTGGTACTGGAATAAACTGAACAAAATCAAAAGTTATTTCCAAGGGCAATACACAACAAGGGGGGTATGGAAGTATGCATCTGATGGCATTTATTCTGCTGCAAGTGGATACAGAATGCTACAAGGAAACATGCCAAAATGCAGACATGCTGATTTGATATGGGGGAAGATATCCATGCCTAGACAAAGCTTTTGCCTGTGGCTGGCTCAAATGGGTAGATTATTAACAAAGGACAGGTTACAAAGAATGGGTTTCCTGAATGGGGATGCTATATGCTACCTGTGCAAGCAGAAACCAGAGGACCACAACCACCTATTCTTCAACTGCAAAGTGTCAACAACAGTCCTGGAGCAGCTAAGGGGATGGCTGCAAATTTCAGCAAAAGCAAAAACAATTCAGGGGATGCTTAACTGGATAAGCAGACAAAAATGCTCGAGACTCAGGAAGGAAGTATATGCATCAGGGCTAGCAACAGCAATTTATTGGGTATGGAGATGCAGGAATACTCATTTTGCTGGTAAAGGCAGTATACCAGTGCCACATATCATGCAACAGGTTCAGCAAGTTGTCAGATGCAGAATCCAACAATGCAGTAACAGCAAGAGGAAGATTTCCAGCAGGGATAAAAGATGGATAGGGGAAATATAGTCAAAAGTGAACTGGATTAGAACATGCAGTAGAGCTAGCAGACAGTATGCATCAGACAGAAAGGCAGAATTAGAACTCATCAGGGTTACAGCAGAGAATCAAGCAATTCTGCAAGGCATCAGAACAAGTGCAGGAAAATAGGCAGCAGGTTTCAGAAGGGAATCAGAAGCAGTTTGCTGAAGCTAGGCTGAGAATTAGGCGGCACGTTTCAGCAGGTAATCAGTAGCAGTTGGTGAAGCTAGGCAGTGTGAGGAATGAAACAGAATTCAGAAGGATTGGAAAGCTAGAAGAAGTTGTAAAATTTTAGCTTATTATGTTCTTGTAATTTGCTGTAAGTCAGAAATGATTTTTGTAAGTTGTTATGTTTACAAAGATGGTGAACCACTGTCTGTAGTGAGTTGCACCAGATTGAAGGTTTGTAAGGTAGTAAAGGGATGTAGTAAAAAGGAACCCTACCTAGTAGGTGGCCTTGGATCTGCATTGCCTAAGGGTTGTAATCTTGTTACATTATAGTGAGCAATAATACAATTTTCTGACTTGCACCAAAAACATTGGCATCGCGTCAAAACGTCCTTACAAGCCTATCAGGAACCCAATAACCGACCCTAGGGGCCTCCCATGTCCCCAAGGGGTCTCCCGTGCGATATGGGGCGAAAATATTAACATCGAAAAGTTTGCGTCTGGAGGCCCAAAACACTCCCTTAGAGCATTCCCGGGGCCCGGATTCCGTTCTCACCCGAAATTTTTTCAGGGGCTCTATTATGGCCCTAGGGGACCCCCGGTGCCCCGGGAGGGTCATACTTATCCCCGAACTCAGATATCACCCATGTCGCCTTTTTTTGAACCTTAACATTGGCATCGCGTCAAACCGCCCTTACAAGCCTATCTGGGACCCAATAACAAACCCGAGGGGCCTCCCATGTCCCCTAGGTCTCCCGTGCGATATGGGGCGAAAATATTAACGTCGAAAAGTTTGCGTCCGGAGGCCCAAAACACGTCCCGTGGAGCATTCCTAGGGCCCGGTTTCCGTTTTTAGGTATATCTTCCTAAACGCGATGGGCCCAATAGCGTATATTTAAGTTGTTGCAGTTAAAAAGCTCGTAGTTGGACCTTGGGGTGGGGCGACCGGTCCGCCTAGCGGTGTGCACCGGTCGTCCTGCTCCTTCTGACGGCGATGCACTCCTGGCCTTAACTGGCCGGGTCGTGCCACCGACGCTATTACTTTGAAGAAA
>CM076151.1:29595000-29612500 GCA_038025085.1 Tetragonia tetragonoides | reverse complement strand
AGAGTCCTCGAAGAAATTTCGGGCGAAAACGGCAACCGGGCCCCGGGAATGCTCTAGGGGATGTGTTCTGGGCCAAATTACGCAATGTTTTCGACGTTAATAGTTTCGGCTCATATTGTACGGGAGACCGCTGTGGGACATGGGAGGCCCCTAGGGTCGGTTATTGGGTCCCTGGTAGGCTTGTAAGGGCGAATTTACGCGATGCCAATGTTTTGTCCAAAAAACGGGCGACATGGGTGATATCTGAGTTCGGGAATCAAGGTGCCCCTCTCGGGGCACCGGGGGTCCCCTAGGGCCATAATAGAGTCCCCGAAAAAAATTCGGGCGAAAATGGCAACCGGGCCACGGGAATGTTGTAGGGGACGTGTTCTGGGTCATTTTACGCAAAGTTTTCGACGTTAATATTTTCGGCCCATATCGTACGGGAGGCCCCTAGGGTTTGTTATTGGGTCCCTGATAGGCTTTTAAGGGCGGTTTTACGGGATGCCAATGTTTTGTCCCAAAAACGGGCGACATGGGTGATATCTGAGTTCGGGAATGAAGGTGACCCTCCTGGGGCACCGGGGATCCCCTAGGGCCATAATAGTGTCCCTGAAAAAATTTCGGGCGAAAACGGCAACCGGGCCCCGGGAATGCTTTAGGGGACGTGTTCTGGGCCATTTTACGCAATGTTTTCGACGTTAATATTTTCAGCTCATATCATACGGGAGACCGCTGTGGGATATGGGAGGACCCTAGGGTCGGTTATTGGGTCCCTGGTAGGCTTGTAAGGGCGAATTTACGCGATGCCAATGTTTTGGCCCAAAAACGGGCGACATGGGTGATATTTGAGTTAGGGAATCAAGGTGCCCCTCCCTGGGCACCGGGGGTCCCCTAGGACCATAATAGAGTCCCCGAAAAAAATTCGGGCGAAAATGGCAACCGGGCCCCGGGAAGGGTCTAGGGGACGCGTTCTGGGTCATATTACGCAAAGTTTTCGACCTTAATATTTTCGGCCCATATCGTACGGGAGACCCCTTTGGGACGTGGGAGGCCCCTTGGGTCGGTTATTGGGTCCCTGATAGGCTTGTAAAGGCGATTATACGCGATGTCAATGTGTTGGCCCAAAAACGGGCGACATGGGTGATATATGAGTTCGGGAATGAAGGTGACCCTCCCGGGGCATCGGGGGTCCCCTAGTGCCATAATAGAGTCCCCGAAAAAATTTCAGGCGAAAACGGCAACCGGGCCCTAGGAATCCTATAGGGGACATGTTCTGAGCCATTTTACGCAAAGTTTTCGACGTTAATATTTTCGGGGACGTGTTCTGGGTCATTTTACGCAAAGTTTTCGACGTTAATATTTTCGGCCCATATCGTACGCGAGACTCCTATGGGACATGGGAGGCCCCTAGGGTTTGTTATTGGGTTCCTGATAGGCTTTCAAGGGCGGTTTTATGGGATGCCAATGTTTTGGCCCAAAAAAGGGCGACATGGGTGATATCTGAGTTCTGGAATCAAGGTGACCCTCCTGGGGCACCGGGGGTCCCCTAAGGCCATACTAGAGTCCCCGAAAAAATTTCGGGCGAAAAGGGCAACCGGGGCCCGGGAATGCTCTAGGGGACGTGTAGTGGGCCATTTTACGCAAAGTTTTCGACGTTAATATTTTCAGCCCATATCGTACGGGAGACCCCTATGGGACATGGGAGGCCCCTAGGGTGGGTTATTGGGTCCCTAATACGCTTGTATGGGCGGCTTTACGCAATTCCAATGTTTTGGCCCAAAAACGGGCGCATGGGTGATATCTGAGTTCGGGAATCAAGGTGACCCTCCCAGGGCACCGGGGGTCCCCTAGGGCCATAATAGAGTCCCCGAAAAATTTTCAGGCGAAAACGGCAACTGGGCCCCGGGAATGCTCTAGGGGACGTTTTCTGGGCCATTTTACGCAAAGTTTTCGACGTTAATATTTTCGGCCCATATCGTACGCGAGACCCCTAGGGGACATGGGAGGCCCCTAGGGTCGGTTATTGGTTCCTTGATAGGCTTGTCTGGGCGATTTTATGCGATGCCAATGTTTTGGCCCAAAAATGGGCGACATGGGTGATATCTGAGTTCGGGAATCAAGGTGAAACTCCCGGGGCACCGGGGGTCCCCTAGGGCCATAATAGAGTCCCCGAAAAAATTTCGGGGGAATTCGGCAACCGAGCCCTAGGAATGCTCTAGGGGACGTGTTCTCGGCCATTTTAGGCAAAGTTTTTGACGTTAATATTTTCGGCCCATATCGTGCGGGAGACCCCTTTGGGACGTGGGAGGCCCCTTGGGTCGGTTATTGGGTCCCTGATAGGTTTGTAAGGGCGATTTTACGCGATGTCAATGTTTTGGCCCAAAAACGGGCGACATGGGTGATATATGAGTTCGGGAATGAAGGTGCCCTACCGGGGCACCGGGGGTCCCCTAGGGCCATAATAGAGTCCCCGAAAAAATTTTGGGCGAAAACAGCAACCGGGCCCCGGGAATGCTCTAGGAGACGTGTTCTGGGACATTTTACGCAAAGTTTTCGACGTTAATATTTTCGGCCCATATCGTACTGGAGACCCCTATGGGACATTGGAGGCCCCTAGGGTCGGTTATTGGGTCCCAAATAGGCCTCTAAGGGCTGTTTTACGCGATGCCAATGTTTTGGAGTAAAAACGGGCGACATGGGTAATATCTTAGTTTGGGAATCAAGGTGCCCTCCCGGGGCACCGGGGGTCCCCTAGGGCCATAATGGGATCCCCAAAAAAATGTCAGGCGAAAACAGCAACCGTGCCCTGGGAATGCTCTAAGGGACGTGTTTTGGGCCATTTTACGCAAAGTTTTCGACGTTAATATTTTCGACCCATATCATACGGGAGACCCCTATGGCACGTGGGAGGCCCCTAGGGTCGGTTATTGGGTCCCTGATAGGCTTGTAACGGCGGTTTTACTCGATGCCAATGGTTTGGCCCAAAAACAGGCGACATGGGTGTAATCTGAGTTCGGGAATCAAGGTGACCCTCCCGGGGCATCGGGGGTCCCCTAGGGCCATAATAGAGTCCCCGAAAAAATTTCGGGCGAAAACGACAACCGGGCCCTAGGAATCCTATAGGGGACATGTTCTGAGCCATTTTACGCAAAGTTTTCGACGTTAATATTTTCGGCCCATATCGTACGGGAGACCCCTATTGGACGTGGGCTGTCCCTAGGGTCGGTTATTGGGTCCCTGATAGGCTTTTTGGCGGTTTTACGCGATGTCAATGTTTTGGCCCAAAAACGGGCGACATGGGTGATATATGAGTTCGGGAATCAAGATAACCCTCCCGGGGCACCGGGAGTCCCCTAGGGCCATAATAGAGTCCACGAAAAAATTTTGGGCGAAAACGGCAACTGGGCCCCGGGAATGCTCTAGGGGACGTGTTCTGGGCCATTTTATGCAAAGTTTTGGACGTAAATATTTTCCGCCCATATCGTACGGGAGACCCCTATGGGACATGGGAGGCCCCTAGGGTCGGTTATTGGGTCCCTGACAGGCTTGTAAAGGAGGTTTTACGCGATGCCAATGGTTTGGCCCAAAAACGGGCCACATGGGTGATATTTGAGTTCGGGAATCAAGGTGCCCCTCCAAGGGTACAGGGGGTCCCATAGGGCCATAATAGAGTCCCCGAAAAATTTCGGGCGAAAATGGCAATCGGGCCCCGGGAATGCTCTAGGGGACGTGTTCTGGGCCATTTACGCAAAGTTTTCGACATTAATATTTTCGGTCCATATCGTACGGGAGACCCCTATGGGACGTGGGAGGCCCTTAGGGTCGGTTATTGTGTCCCTAATAGGCTTGAAAGGGCGGTTTTACGCGATGCCAATGTTTTTTTTTTTGGTGTGAAGATAGCAGCTTGCATTAAATAAAATGGAAATGTGAAACATTTTACAACCTAATGGCAATATAGAGAGGAACGCCACCTACTAGGTAGGGTTCATTCCTTTTCTATATCCCAAGCAAAACAAACCTAACACAGACCTGCCCTTACATCCTAACCATAAGGACACCAGACCTCACCATGCACAAATACAGCATTTTTGTAACAAACAGAGATGAAACAAAAATACAGAGAAATAGCCAAAATTACAGACTCAATAGCCAGACTGTATCCTTCTTAGATATCTTCTTGGTCCTGATTGGAGTCACCCCAGCTCGTACTGTAGTTTGGATATGCTCAAAAATAGTCATATTTGGAATTGTTGACCCCTTAAATTGCTTTTGATTCCTTGCTTGCCAAAGCCAGTACACCAGACCTGCAAAAGCTGCAGCATAAGTACTCTTAACCAGTCTTGATTTTTTCTGTCTGTCCACCCAGTTCAAAAGACCCTGAATTGACACTGAATGAGCTGTACAGCCAAGCCAATCTTTCACCATCTGCAAGGCAGCTCTAGATTTTACACAGTCAAAGAAAAGATGCTCATGGGACTCAGGTACCTCATTACACAGATTGCATAATCCCTCATCAGCTAGAATCCCCATAGCCTTCAATCTATCTCTTCTTAAAAGCCTCTTGTGATGAGCCAACCAAAAACAGAAGTTGTACCTAGGCATTGCAATATTTCTCCATAAAAGATTTGCATGCGTACTTTTGGGCAGGGCCCCCATCAAATAAGTATAACCACTGGTTGTGGTGTATTGCCCCCTCTGTGACACAGACCAAACATTACCTGCTGCATAGGCTTCAGAGAACGTAGCCTTGACTTTATGTAACTTCAGCCAATACCAACTACTACCTGCAGGGGGGATATGATCCCAAAAACTCTGGTGCTTCAGGTACACCCCATTAACCCATCTCACCCACATGGTGTCTTTTTTAGTGGCCACATCCCAAATATGCTTCCCATTGAGAGCCAGATTAAACAACTTGCAGTTTTTCAAATTTAAACCCCCAAACTTCCTAGGCCTGCAGACAAATTCCCAAGCCATGAAGCATAACTTCTTCTTCTGTTCAGTAGTTCCCCTAAGGAAATCCCTGCATTTTTGCTCAATTAATTTCATAACACCTGTGGGCAGTACAAATACCAGACCAATAAATGTGTATGGAGAATAACACAGAATTGATCAGTTGGGCTCTTCCAGCATAAGAGAGGTATCTGGAAGTCCATGTCTGTAATCTCTTTGTCATTTTATCCACCAACATTTCACAATCCATCTTGCTCCACTTGGAATGGGAAAGTGGAACCCCCAAATACTTCATGGGATAGGATCCCTCCTTAAAGCCAGAAAGTTGGATCAGATTTTGCTTTAGGGCATTATTGACCCCAGCAACATATATGTTTGATTTCTCTGTATTTGCTTGCAGACCTGTAACATAGGAAAAATAAGAAAGGCTCTCCTTGATGATGGAAATGGACTTCTCTTCAGCTCTGCAGAAAACCATTAAATCAGACACAAATCAGTAGAATTGATCGGCTTGAGCATTTTGGCAGAAGAGAAAAAATCTAACACAACATCAATGACATCGTCCCCTACAGTTCCCCAAGCCTCCTTGAAAAAACCAGAACCAAATCCATCCAGCCCAGGGCTTTTATTGCAATCTATTGAAAACATAGCATGTTTTACCTCACTTGCTGTTACTGGCTCAATAAGCTCCATTTGCTGATGAAGAGTTAATTTGTGCCCTGCTGAAAAAATACAAGAGTCTGCAGAAACTCTATTTTTTCCTGTAACACCCAGCATATCTCTTCCATTACTGAACTCTGATCTTGCAACAAAACCCCTGCTTTATTCTTCAAAGAGAAAACTCTATTGTTCTGCCTTTTTTTCTTCATAATGGTATGAAAATACTGAGTATTTTCATCTCCCAGCTGGATCCAGTTGATTTTACTCTTTTGCTGCAAAAAGGCTTCAGCAACTGTATTGAGACATATATAACTATGCCTGGCCTCCTTCTTCATATGCTGTAAATGCTCATCATGAGGATTATTGTTTGCCTCAATTTGAGACTCTAGCATTTTCCTCTTAGCAACATCAGCTTGCACAATAATATCAGCAAAATCATTTCTATTCAAAGCTTTCAAAAAACTCCAGACATTCTTCAACTTCTAACACAATCTGTACATCTTTGTGCCCTGAGCATCTATATTTCAGGCATTCTGTACCAAAGTCCCAAAATCTTTATGTTTGCTCCACATATTGAAAAATCTGAATGGAGCTTTCCCTCTCGGAGTAACATTAGTGAGGCATATACTTAGAGGGGTATGATCAGAAACCCCTTCTGGCATGAACTAAACAGAACATTGATCAAAGTAATTAAACCAAAGACTAATTGCAAATGCCCATTCAATCTTTGAATACACTCTCCCCCCTTTTTCATGCCTATTATTCCATGTGTGCCTACAGCCTGCCCAACCTAGCTCTGTAAGGTAACAGTCTTGCAGACAGTGTTTGAAATCCTGAATTTCTGCAAATGTAACAGGCACACCCCCTTGCCTATCTTCAGTCCCTAGCACATTGTTAAAATCACCAGCCACTAGCCAAGGAAATTGGCAAGTTACAACATAATTATTCAAATCCCTCCATAAATCCACTCTCTCCTCTTTTTCTATATAACCATACACCAGAGCAATAACAAACTCTTTAGCATCAGCTAATTGAATGATTTTGCAGATAACCAATTGTGCAGAGGAAAATAAAATAGCAACATTAAAAACCCCAGGCTGCCATTTAATCCAAATTCTTCCCACATGACAACTATCCAAATTAATAAAAGACTCCCAACCTTGCAAGATATTGTTATTGCATTTAACAAAATTTGAGGCCCTAATTTTAGTTTCAAGAAAAGCCACAAAACCAAACTTATTATTTTTGCAAAAAAGAGATACCTCCTTTTGCTTATTAGGGCCATTAAGCCCTCTAACATTCCATACAAGAAGCTTATCCATGTCCTTCTAACATGGTAGGACTATGACCTTCTCTGGACACCACCTCAGCCTGCTGTACTTCATGCACATCCTGATTACTTATAGGCTTTTCAGTCCCCTGCAAAGGATGATCTTCCTGCAAACCCTCAAACTGATTGTGTAGTTGAGTCGGCTCTATGACCCCTCTCCCATGGAGCTGGGGATGTGGTGGTCTAAAACCTCCTCTGTGCCTTCTTCCCATTCTGCCTCTCATACCATTACCCTGTCTGCCTCTCCCCCTGGGAGCCATTTGCCATTGTAGAGCTGCTCTCATATCAGGTTGCTGTCTAGGAGCCAAAGGTTGAGCAGGAGCAGCAGGAACTAGCTGTTCATTCTGCAGATGTTGTGGAGCTACAGCTTTAGTTTTCTTCCTGCACTCCTCTTCTAGATGCCCATATTTCTTGCAGTGGTCACAAATAGTGGGTTTCCAGTCATATTCCACAGCCTGCTCCATGACTACCCCCCTCTCATCCTTGAAATACACCTTCTCTGGAAATTCGCTACCAATTTCCACTTCAACCATCACCCTTGCAAAATGTATACCCACTTTTAGCTCAGTGTTTCTATCAGCCATCATAGGCCTCCCCAACAAGCTAGCAATCTTGCTCAAACCCCTAGCATTCCAGTATTTAACACTGAGTCCAGGGAATTTAACCCAAATAGGGACTGAAGTGAGTTCTTCATTATCATAATCAACATTTTCAGACCAAGGTCTTACAATCAGTGGCTTATTATCAAAATGGAAAACTCCTTCCTGTAATACAACATCCCTCAGTTCCAGAGAATCAAACATCACCAAAACAAGACCATTACACATCATTGCAATTTTATTCATCCCCTTTTTGGCCCAAATACGTCTCAAAAAACCACTAAACACATTAATTGGAGGACGAGCTCCCAAAACATAGCACACCACAGATTGAGACCAATAGCTAACTTCAGATTGAATGTCTAGCATATTAATTTCCCCTACTGGATGACCATTATGCAAAGTGGGTTCAAAAAATTCCAAACGAAAACCAGCATTTCTTAGCTTTGTGATATCAAATTTATCCCACGCAGAGGGGTTACCTGGTACAGATGCCTGACGTGATTGAGTTACCTCCTGTGCAGCAACCTCATCCTCCCATGAGAAGTGGGTACTAGCTTTAATCTTCATTTTGGAGAGCCAGGAATTGATTTTTTCACGACCTAATTCCAGTTGCTGAACTGTGCCTTCTTGAACATCAGGGGTGAGCATGTCCGGTGCTTCCAATTCATGGGTTAGGTTTCTCACTACCCGATCAAGATTGGGCCTCTCATTGCTCTGAGGTTCTCGATTCACCATTATCACTGGGCAATGGCGTTGCAAATTTTCAGTACCGTGCTTTCCACCTCCTTGCTTTGCCTTCTCTTTTCTCACCATGGAAACTCAGTGCAAGAAGCTTGCGCTGGGGGAAAAAGGAGAGAGCATTTTCTAGAGAGAGAAAGTCACTTCGCGATGCCAATCCGCGATCGATGCCAATGCTTTTGGCCCAAGAACGGGCGCCATGGGTGATATATGAGTTCGGGAATCAAGGTGACCCTCCCGACGCACCGGGGGTCCCCTAGGGCCATAATAGAGTCCCCGAAAAAATTTTGGGCGAAAACGGCAATCGGGCCCCGGGAATCCTCTAGGGGACGTGTTCTGGGCCATTTTACGTTAAAGTTTTTGACGTTAATATTTTTGGCCCATATCGTACGGGAGACCCCTATGGGACATGGGAGGCCCCTATGGTCGGTTATTGGGTCCCTGATAGGCTTGTATGGGCGGTTTTACGCGATGCCAATGTTTTGGCCCAAAAACGGGCGACATGGGTGATATCTAAGTTCGGGAATTAACTTGCCCTCCCGGGGCACCGGGAGTCCCCTAGGGCCATCATAGAGTCCCCAAAAAAATTTCGTGCGAAAACGGCAACCGGGCCCCGGGAATCCTCTGGGGGACGTGTTCTGGGCCATTTTACGCAAAGTTTTCAACGTTAATATTTTCGGCCCATATCGTACGCGAGACCCCTATGGGACATGGGAGGCCCCTAGGATCGGTTATTGGGTCCCTGATAGGCTTGTAAGGGAGGTTTTACGCGATGCCAATGTTTTGGCCCAAAAACGGGCGACATGGGTTATATCTGAGTTCGGGAATAAAGGTGACCCTCCCAGGGCACCGGGGGTCCCCTAGGGCCATAATAGAGTCCCCGGAAAAATTTCGGGCGAAAACGGCAACCGGGCCCCGGGAATGCTCTAGGGGACGTGTTCTAGGCCATTTTACGCAAAGTTTTCGACATTAATATTTTCGGCCCATATCGTACGGGAGACCCCTAAGGGATATGGGAGGCGCGTAGGGTCGGTTATTCTGATAGGCTTGTAAGGGCGATTTTACGCGATGCCAATGTTTTGGCCCAAAAACGGGCGACATGGGTGATATCTGAGTTCGGGAATTAAGGTGACCCTCCCGGGGCACCGGGGGTCCCCCAGGCCATAATCGAGTCCCCCAAAAAATTTCGGGCGAAAACGGCAACCGGGCCCCGGGAATGCTCTAGGGGACGTGTTCTGGGCCATTTTACGCAAAGTTTTCGATGTTAATATTTCCGGCCCATATCGTACTGAAGAACCCTATGGGACATGGGAGGCCCCTAGGTTCGGTTATCGGGTCCCTGATAGGCTTGTAAGGGCGGTTTTACGCGATGCCAATGTTTAGGCCCAAAAACAGGCGACATGGGTCATATCTGAGTTCGGGAATCAAGGTGCCCCTCCTGGGGCACCGAGGGTCCCCTAAGGCCATAATAGAGTCCCCGAAAAAATTTCGGGCGAAAAGGGCAACCGGGCCCCGGGAATGCTCTAGGGGACATGTTCTGGGCCATTTTATGCAATGTTCTCGACGTTAATATTTTCGGCCCATATCGTACGGGAGACCCCTATGGGATATGGGAGGCCCCTAGGGTAGGTTATTGGGTGAATGATAGGCTTGTAAGGGCTGTTTTACGCGATGGCAATTTTTTGGCCCAAAAACGGGCAACATGGCTGATATCTGAGTTCGGGAATCAAGGTGATCCTCCCGGGGCACCGGGGGTCCCTTAAGGCGATAATAGAGTCCCCGAAAAAATTTCCGGCGAAAACAGCAACCGGGCCCCGGGAATGCTCTAGGGGACATGTTCTGGGCCATTTTACGCAAAGTTTTCGACGTTAATATTTTCGACCCATATCGTACTGGAGACCCCTATGGGACGTGGGAGGCCCCTAGGTCGGTTACTGGGTCCCTGATAAGGGCGGTTTTACGCGATGCCAATGTTTTGGCCCAAAAACGAGCGACATGGGTGATATATGAGTTCGGGAATCAAGGTGAGCCTCCCGGGGCACCGGGGATCCCGTAGGGCCATAATAGAGTCCCCAAAAAAGTTTGGGCGAAAACGGCAACCGGGCCCCGGGAATGCTCTGGGGGGACGTGTTCTGGGCCATTTTACGCAAAGTTTTCAACGTTAATATTTTCGGCCCATATCGTACAGGACACCCCTATGGGACATGGGAGGCCCATAGGGTTGGTTATTGGGTCCTTGATAGGCTTGTAAGGGCGGTTTTACGTGATGCCAATGTTTAGGCCCAAAAACAGGCGACATGGGTCATATCTGAGTTCGGGAATCAAGGTGCCCCTCCCGGGGCACCGAGGGTCCCCTAAGGCCATAATAGAGTCCCCGAAAAAATTTCGGGCGAAAAGGGCAACCGGGCCCCGGGAATGCTCTAGGGGACATGTTCTGGGCCATTTTATGCAATGTTCTCGACGTTAATATTTTCGGCCCATATCGTACGGGAGACCCCTATGGGATATGGGAGGCCCCTAGGGTCGGTTATTGGGTGAATGATAGGCTTGTAAGGGCGGTTTTACGCGATGGCAATTTTTTGGCCCAAACACGGGCCACATGGCTGATATCTGAGTTCGGGAATCAAGGTGACCCTCCCGGGGCACCGGGGGTTCCCTAAGGCGATAATAGAGTCATCGAAAAAATTTCCGGCGAAAACGGCAACCGGGCCCCGGGAGACGTGTTTTGCGGCATTTTACGCAAAGTTTTCGACGTTAATATTTTCGACCCATATTGTACGGGAGACCAGTATGGGACGTGGGAGGCCCCTAGGTCGGTTATTGGGTCCCTAATAGGCTTGTAAGAGCGGTTTTACGCGATGCCAATGTTTTCGCTAAAAAACGGGCGACATGGGTGATATATGAGTTCGGGAATCAAGGTGACCCTCCTAGGGCACCGGGGGTACCCTAGGGCCATAATAGAGTCCCGACAAAATTTCAGGTGAAAACGGCAACCGGGCCCCGGGAATGCTCTAGGGGACGTGTTCTGGGCCATTTTACGCAAAGTTTGCGACATTAATATTTTCGGCCCATATCGTACGGGAGACCCCTATGGGACATGAGGGGCCCCTCGGGTCAGTTATTGGTCCCCTGATAGGCTTGTAAGGGTGATTTTACACGATGCCATGGTTTTGGCCCAAAAACGGGTCACATGGGTGATATCAAAGTTCGGGAATCAAGGTGCCCCGAGGACATAATAGAGTCCCCGAAAAAATTTCGGGCGAAAACGGCAACCGGACCCTGGGAATGCTCTAGGGGATGTGTTCTGGGCCATTTTACGCAAAGTTTTCGACGTTAATATTTTCGGCCCATATCGTACGGGAGACCGCTATGGGACATGCGAGGCCCCTAGGGTCAGTTATTGGATCCCTGATAGGCTTGTAAGAGCTTGAGTAAAAGCGAAGATCAAAGTACTCCAAAGGCGACATGCAGGATGCTGATGTGCAAACGGTGTGTGAGAGTGTATGGTATGCATGCATATGAAGACAAACCTGTGTTGGAACATGCTCGTAGTGTGCTAAGATTTCATCCCTGTTAAAACAAGAGAAAATGAAAGGTTAATAGTAGCAGGATACATGGCCTAAACGTCTGTTGGGGACCTGTATTCAGAGTGAATGAAAAAGTTAGTAATACTTTGAGAATGATCAACATAGAGTGCTTCGACAAACAGTGACTAAACACTACTCGGCGAATGTCGAGATTTCGTCTGTTTTCAAGAAACAAAAAAGTCAATGAGACAGCGCGATTAAAATTAACGGCTGCAAAAATGGTTAGTATCATGAGAGTGAATAGTATAAATGATTTATCGAGCAAACAGTGACTAAACACCACTCGGCGTATGCCAAGATTCCGTCCCTGCATAAGAAACGAAAAGGTCGACGAGACAGCACGATCAAAATAACAGCTGTAAAATGGTTAAAACATATGAACAGTTTAAATGCAATAGGTTAAGCAATCATTGACTGAAACATATAAAATAATGGACAGTATAACCGCAACAGGCGATCATTGACTGAGGCATTTAAAATATCTTAGGCGCTCGGGTCGAGAGTCGCCGCTTTGTAGATCCACGTTTCTGTTTCTAGGATACGCAAAAATAAATAACTTGGGCGCTCGGGTCGAGAGTCGCATTGTAGATCCATGTTTCTGTTTTTAGGACCTGCAAAAAATAAACAATTCGGGCGCTCGGGTCGAGAGTCGTCGTGTAGATCCATGTTTCTGTTTCTAGGACCTGCAAAAATAAACGGGTTAATTTTACCTATCAATGGTTGGTACCGTAGAACGGGCCAACTGTTGAATTTGAATTTTTGGGCCTGAGGGCTTTGCTCCCGCGCGTTTGGTACTGACGTTGTCGCGAGATGAACAGTAATAACGAACTCTGGACTGGAAAAGGGGCCTTAGGTCAGCTTGTAGGGCCTGTGCTGCAGGTCCGCAGGGCCGCTAGCGACCCAGGCCAGCGCCGCTAGCGGCGCTGGGCCTCGGTTTGAAGCCGCTAGCAATTCTGGCCAGCGCCGCTAGCGGCGCTGGGCTTGAGCCAAATAAAAGCGCTTCGGTGCTTTCTCTCTCCTCTTTTCGCGTTTTTTGCTTCTTCCTCACCGAGCCATTGTCGAGAGCTTGGGTTGAAAGTCCTCCATTGTTGAGTGCTTCACTCCACTTGAGGTAAGTCGGTTCTTGTCCGTTTTCTTCGGTTTTTGTCTTGAACTTTCTTATTTTTCCGCCTAGTTGCTGAATTTTGGGTTGCCTTGCTGAATGGGTGTTTGTAGCTTGCGAATCTGAAACTTTTATTTTCCCACTTGTAGAGAGATAAAACTCTATTGTGTTCTCATGGCTCCCGTAGACAAAGGGAAGCGTCCTATGTGCGATGAGGAGTATGACCGGAACCTTTTTCGCACCGGGTTGCCTTCTACCCGAAAGCCTCCGACCTGTCACGCGGATGGGGCTCGACTGTACCATGATTCGTTCATGCGGTTAGACTGGCACCCGCCTGGCGTTTGGACTGTTGCCGACTAGACAGAGTCATTTATCTGACCCAGAGCTGGTACGTTTTCTAACTCAACTTTTCTTTGTGTTCAGTGTATTTGAACTGAAAAATTGGAACTGTTAGTCCTTCGGCACTCGAACAAATTGGGATTCGTACTCGAATTGTGGTTAGCTGTATATAATTTGTATGAAATTTATTTTAGCTGTATTTGTGGTGTATCGGGTATTTGAGAAAATTTTGTTGGCTTGGCTAGCGTGTTGGGGTTATGCTCATGGGATTACTTCCCATTGGTCTATGCTGTTGGGTATCTTTTCGGAGAGGGCCAAGAATTTGGTACTGGACTCAGGTCTCGCTGATTTTTTTACTGTTATCCCTACCAGTCACTCGGGGGATTCTAGGATTGTCGCCCGGGGTTTACTGGAGAGGTTTTGGGATTCTACAAACACCTTCCATACCCCTGTGGGAGAGATGTTTCCTACCCCTTATCAGTTTGCTGTGCTGATGGGGTTATCTTATAGAGGGCGTCGTATCCAGTATAACGCGGGTTATTGGCGACAGAGTGACACCTTGTCGGAACTATACGGGCATGTATATGCCCATTTTGACCAGGATCAGGTTTCTTTGGCGCGGTTGTGGGAGGCCGCATCTGCGCAGGGGCTTACCGAAGAGTAGAGGGCTCGTAATTTCCTGACTTGCTGCTGGGGTCGACGATCTTTGCTCAGAAGAAGAGCGTGTGTCAAGTCGGTTTCTTGACATGCTTGGAGGATTTGACCAAGGTGCGTGAGTATAACCTTGGTGGAGCCGCTTATGCTTCTTTGGTGAAGTGGTGTCGTCGGGCTTGTAGGCCTAAGGAGACAAGTGAGCGGACATCTATCACGGGCCCATGGAGGATTTTAGAGGTAGACTCTCTCTTTTTTTTTGTTCACTCCTCTCTTTTTGCCTATGTCTTCAACTAGGGAAGTCACCTTTGCTTGTGTATTTTGTTTGTGTGGCAGTTGTGGTTCTTTGAGTATTTTCTAGCCTTCGGCCCTCATCGTCCTGGCTTGAGGATGTTTCCTTTAGGTTCACGATGGGTCGGTAGGGACACTCATCAACTATATATTCCTTTAGATATACGCGTTCTTTTCATCAACAAAGGATTGATGAATCATGGGTGAGGAAGCGTCGATTTGCACGATAGGACAACTATATATTCCTTTAGATATACGCGTTGTCTACGAGTTGCGACACAAACTTCCTGGAGGGTCGATAAAGGTCAAAAGGTTGTGCCAAGGCACATGCAAATGATGCAAAAATATATGGAACATGTTATTAAACAATTAAGCAAACTTGACTTTGGAGTCTCACCCTCTTAAATAAATCCACAGTGAAGTCGCCACTGTAAGGACCCGGGATTTTTCCATACCAATCCTTTTGTTTTTCCCTGGAGTGCGTCCTTTAAGAAAATTTGTCATTTGGGGGCTTAGATAAGTTCAAGGGACAAACGAGTTAGAAAAACTTTTGAAAAGACTTGAATTGAATAAAAACCATGAAAGAGGTCACAAATCTGCTACTGGTGTTTTATCGAAAGGACAACCCAATAGCGTGAAAAGCGAACTAATCATGTTTTTAGAAAGACTCCCGCTTATATAAAACATATAAGTACCCAAGAATAATAGGTTCGGGGGCGAAGGTACGATGTGGGAAGGTGTTAGGCACCCAACTCGCCAGTTTATAACAGCCTCTACTAACTCAAGTTTGCTTAATAATTTAAAGACATGATTCCCATGCAAAACCAGATTAACAACCTAGACTTAAACTATTAGTTGGTTCATCAAAAGCATCACAACATTTATTTTTAACCCTTATTTAGACATGCATTTGATTGACAAGTTGAGCAGCGCAACGACTATACAGACAGTATTTAAGAAGCAATAAAAACATGTACTAGCATGATATCTACATTATGACTACTGGAAAATAAACAGTTAAGCAAGTAATTTAATTTGAGCCATCAGGAATTTGTACCTGAACTGTAGGCTATATTTGACAAGAATAGTAAAAATAGATCTCAAGTTTGGAAGAAAGAGGGGGAAGCTCGGTGTCAATACTCCCGAGAATAGAGGTTGTCAATTGTAGACTGTCTGTTTTGAACTGAGGGTGAAGGGTTGTTTATATAGGCGTGGAAAAGTAGGGTTGTACGGTCGAATTTGAACTGAGAAATGGAATGGGCTTGAAAAATCAACCGGGCCCGAAGGAAAAGCCAGCGCAGCTAGCGGCGCTGGTCTAGGCCGCTAGCGGGCCTGGGACATTTTCCAGGGCCGCTGACGGCTGTCAGCAGCCAGCTGGATGACGTCATCTAGCCTGTCTTTATCTTCCGGGGATTTTTTAATGATACGAAAGATATGAAAAGACTGTTTTACCCTTGAGTGGTGAAAGACGATTTTACCCCTATACCACAACTTGGCGACCGGGGGTCGGAATGAGGCATGAGACGTGTCGTCGGAAAGCTCTTGAACGGGGTTTTTGGATGGAATGAAATAAAGGAGTGTTCGGAGAAAAACCTGAGACCTTATTTTAAACTATTAAAGCAAAATAGCAGTTCAAGCTTAAAAATTACTCCTTTCATCGGGCTTTTGCGGAGAAATCCGAAGACGCTTTTTTAGCCTCTACAGATGTCAATGTTTTGGCCCAAAAATAGGCGACATGGATGATATCTGAGTTCGGCAATCAAGGTTAGCCTCCCGGGGCACCGAGGGTCCCCTAAGGCCATAATAGAGTCCCCGAAAAAATTTCGGACGAAAACGGCAACCGGGCCCCGGGAATGCTCTAGGGGACGTGTTCTGGGCCATTTTACGCAAATTTTTCGACGTCAATATTTTCGGCCCATATCGTACGGGAGACCCCTATGGGACGTAGGAGGCCCATAGGGTCGGTTATTGGGTTCCTGATAGGCTTGTAAGGGCGGTTTTACGCGATGCCAATGTTTTGGCCCAAAAACGGGCGACATGGGTGCTATCTGAGTTCGGGTATCAAGGTGAACCTCCCAGGGCACCAAAGGTTCCCTAGGGACATAATAGAGCCCTCGAAAAAATTTCGGGCGAAAACGGCGACCGGGCCCCGGGAATGCTATAGGGGACGTGTTTTGGGCCTCCGGACGCCAAGTTTTTGACGTTAATATTTTCGCCCCATATCGTACGGGAGACCCGTAGGGGACGTGGGAGGCCCCCAGCATCGGTTACTGGGTCCTTGATAGGCTTGTAAGGGTGGTTTTACGCGATGCCAATATTTTGGCCCAAAAGCGGGCGACATTGGTGATATCGGTGTTCGGGGATAAGGATGACCCTCCCGCAACGCCTAGGGTCCCCTAGGGTCATGATAGACCCCTAGGAGATGTTTGGGAAAAAATGACAGCCGGGCCCCGGGAAGCCGAAAATCAAAGGATATAATCCACGTTTTTTTGGCTTCCGAGATGCTCCGGACCGTAGGTGTATATTTTCACACCATATCGCACGGGACATCTCTAAGGGATATGGGAAACCCCCAGGGTTGGTTATTTGGTCCATGATAGGCTTGTAATTGCGTTTTTACGGGATGCCAATGTAAGGGCCGGAACACGAAAAGCATGGGAGAGGGCCGGAATTTCCTACTCCACAAGAGTGAGGAGTGAGGTCTCAAAATTATTTCTAATATTAAAGTGAGATCTCAAAAATATTTCCCAATTTTTTGTAATTTTTCTGATATTATTTCTATTTATTTCCTATTTTTCAGCCTATTTTTTAATTAAAATTAAATTAAATAGCTACCTTGTGTCAAAAATTAAAAAACAATATTTTTCCGTAACTAAATAATATACTTGAAAAGTTTGAGGTGGAACTTTTGGAAAATAATTATCCAAACTCTCAAAAACCCCAGTATGAAAGTTATGCACTATGCATGTTTACTCCTGTCAGAAGCACTAAACCTTATAAGACTCTTTAGGGGGTAGTTGCTTGAGAGAGTGCTTGTGGGCGAAGGAAGCCAAGCGACGCGACATGAAGCGCCTACCAGGCGCTGTGTAGTGTCAAGTTGTGCGCCATCATAGCCGGCTTACGGTTACGATGTGGGTATAAATGTTGGACGTATGTGATCTCCTTCGGGATCGAGCTATCCAGACGACGTTGGATAGATGTGATCTCCTTCGGGATGACCCAGCGAGCCGACGTTGGATGGATGTGATCTCCTTCGGGATGAGCT
>CM076151.1:29585000-29587500 GCA_038025085.1 Tetragonia tetragonoides | reverse complement strand
CGGGACGTGTTCTGGGCCATTTTATGCAAACTTTTCGACGTTAATATTTTCGGCCCATATCGTACGGGAGACCCCTATGGAACATGGGAGGCCCCTAGGGTCGGTTATTGGGTCCCTGATAGGCTTGTACGGGAGGTTTTACGCGATGCGAATGTGTTTTTTTTTTTTTTTTTTTTTTTGGTGAAAGATAGAGCTTGCATTAATAAGAAAATAATTACATCCTAAAGGCAATGTAATCAAGGAGCCACCTACTAGGTAGGGTTCCCCTACAATTACATCCCTAAACAACCAAACTAGACCCATCATGCATCTCCCCAAGACTTACACCAAACACAGCACACATTCTTAGAAAACTACATACCCCCAAACTGAAAACACACACAAAACCTCCCCTAGACATCTGAACCAGAACACACAAACAAATTAGAAAACAGAAGTTAAAATTCTGTCAAGCCATTCCCTATCTCTGCTGCTGATTTTCTTCTTCCTACAGCCCTGAACTCTTGCTTGTACTGCAAACTGAATCTGCTGTAGAATGATATCATTTGAAATTACATAACCCTCAAAACGAGTTTTATAGCCAGCCTGCCATGTCCAGTGAACCAAAGCAGCAATAACAGTAGCATAAATTTCTTTCTGTAATCTTGATAAAGGTTTCATGTTAACCCAGCTGAACAATCCTGCAACAGACTCAGAAGTTGATTTGCACAGAAGCCATTCTTTAACCTTCCTCAGTACCTCTTTAACTCTCACACACTTGAAAAATAGATGATTGTGTGATTCAGGTTAAGAGTTGCATAAAAAACAGGTAATGTCACCAGCGAGAAAACGGGCGACATGGGTGATATTTGAGTTCGGGAATCAATGTGCCCCTCCCGGGGCACCGGGGGTCCACTACGGCCACAATAGAGTCCCCGAAAAAATTTCAGGCGAAAACGGCAACCGGGCTCCGGGAATGCTCTAGGGGACGTGTTCTGGGCCATTTTACGCAAAGTTTTCGACATTAATATTTTTGGCCCATATCGTACAGGGGACCCCGATGGGACGTGGGAGGCCCCTAGGATCCGTTATTGGGTCCCTGATAGGCTTGTAAGGGCGGTTTTACGCGATGCCAATGTTTTGGCCCAAAAACGGGCGATATGGGTGATATCTGAGTTCGGGAATCAAGGTGACCCTCCCGGGGCACCGGGGGTCCCCTAGGGCCATAATAGAGTCCCCGAAAAAATTTCAGGCAAAAACGGAACTGGACCCCGGGAATGCTCTAGGGGACGTATTCTGGGCCATTTTACGCAATGTTTTCGACGTTAATATTTTCCGCTCATATCGTACAGGAGACCCCTATGGGACATGGGAGGCCCCTAGGGTCGGTTATTGGGTCCCTGATAGGCTTGTAAGGGAGGTTTTACGCGACGCCAATGTTTTGGCCCAAAAACGGGTGACATGGGTGATATCTAAGTTCGGGAATCAAGGTGGCCCTCCCGGGGCCCGGGAATGCTATAAGGGACGTGTTTTGGGCCCTCGGACGCAACGTTTTCGACGTTAATATTTTCGCCCCATATCGTACAGGAGACCCATAGGGGACGTGGGAGGCCCCCTGGATCGGTTACTGGGTCCTTTATAGGCTTGTAAGGGCGGTTTTACGCGATGCCAATGTTTTGGCCCAAAAACGGGCGACATGGGTGATATCGGAGTTCGGGGATAAGGATGACCCTCCCGCAGCGCCTAGGGTCCCCTAGGGTCATGATAGGCCCCTTGGAGATGTTTGGGAAAAAATGACACCCGGGCCCCCGGAAGCCGAAAATCAAAGGATATAATCCACGTTTTTTTGGCTTCCGAGATGCTCCGGACCCTAGGTGTATATTTTCACACCATATCGCACGGGACATCCATAAGGGATATGGGAAGCCCCCAAGGTTGGTTATTTGGTCCATGATAGGCTTGTAATTGCGTTTTTACCGGATGCCAATGTAAGGGCCGGAATTTCCTACCCCCCAAGAGTGAGGACTGTGGTCTCAAAATTATTTCTAATATTAAAGTGAGGTCTCAAAAATATTTCCCATGTTTTTTGTAATTTTAAACAAAAAAGTTTTTCCGTAACTAAATAATATACTTGAAAAGTTTGAGGTGGAACTTTTGGAAAATAACTATCCAAACTCTCAAAAACCCCAGTATGAAAGTTATGCACAGTCCATATCTACTCCTGTCAGAACCACTTAACCTTATAAGACTCTTTAGGGGGTAGTTGCTTGAGAGAGTGCTTGTGGGTGAAGGAAGGCAAGCGACGTGACATGAAGCGCCTACTAGGCGCCGAGTAGTGTCAAGTTGTGCGCCATCATAGCCGGACACCCACGACACATCGGCTCAAGCACTGGCCCCCAATGCTGGAGACGGAGGCGGTGCTGGAGACGGATGCGACGTGACGCCGCATGAAGCGCTTACTAGGCGCCGGGTTGTGTGATGTCGCGTCCACTTGGGCGCTGTCGAGGTCGACAATGGCGTA
>CM076151.1:29572500-29580000 GCA_038025085.1 Tetragonia tetragonoides | reverse complement strand
ATATATGACATGCTTGATTCGCACTTAGCATACAATTCTCATGTTTTTCACTTAGCACATAGCTTCACATACTTTAGCTCTTAGCACATAATTTTGTCAATAGTTATAGACAAGGGGAAAGTTATGGACATGCACTTACACTTACAAACGCTCCTTAACGCTAAAAAGACTTTTTAATCCTTTTCAACTCTAGGCTTTAACACCTAATAATAATAAATATTAATTCTCTATATTAATAATCTAAGTAATACTTCTCACAAATCAACCAAACACAAGATACTTCTCTTGTTTCTTTTAGTCATGCATTCGGCCAAGCAAGGCAACACCACAAGACAACTTTCTGAATTTATACTTTAACTCATAATCGTCATATCTTATTTCTAAAATCGTCCCTTAATTAATAAATCTTCTTTACTAGATATAATCCACATGAAACCATTCGAAAATAATATATACTTTACCCATATCACTTACACATACTCAAACTCATAGATCCACTAATTAAACATGCTTTTCATTAATCACACACTTTTGGCCATAATTAATAAATAAACAATAATTAATCTAACTTGATTTATATAATGATTCTCCAACATGCAATTATCACAAACTCATACTTAATCTTTATAAGGTCCGAAAATCACATACTTCACTTTAACTTAATTAATCTAGCTTAATCTCATCTTAAGCATACTTTCGTAATTAACATGCTCAATCCATACATAGGTTCGAAACCCATAAACCACACACCAATTAACATACTCTTTATAGCTTAATCTTTCTAGGTGATTTATTCATACAAACATCACAACAATAATTAATAAATCATAGCAAAATCATCTTTCATGCTCAATCTTTCTTAGGTGATTTAGAAGAGAGTTTGGGGATAAAGGATATGAATATACACCTTAATAGTCTACCCCTAAATTCGGCCTTGATGGTCCGGGATCCTATGTTTGTTGTAAATCCTCCAAAGGTTCTTGGTTTGAAAATGATTAAGAGAAGAACAACAAAGACACAAAGTCAAGAAGTGATTATACAAGCTTATAACCGAATTGAATTGTGTAAGAATATGTGTACTAGCTTTGTTACCTTAAACTCAAGAGATTAGTCTTACCTTTATCAAGCTCTAATGGCTTCCAAAGAGATTTAGAGTTGTAGAGATTATGTGAGAAAATGAAGATGAATAGTTGTTTTTGTGAGTATATGTGCAACCGGTTAGAGAGAGAAGAGAAAAGAATATTGTGGTTGCCTTTTTGCACAAAAGAAATCAATAACTTGTATACTTGGATCAAATAGGTTTTGAGAAGAGAAATGAATCATTACTAACAAGATTTGGCTAGATTATTATTCTCAAATGAATTTTGTCCAAGTGTGCTTGACTATGTTCAAGAATTACTATGCATTATGGATACTTGGTGTCCAAGAATTAACAAGGAAAATATCTGAATTCTCTAGATAATTCTAGGTGGTTCATGATATCACAATTTGATGGATTACAATTGAAGTTGGGCTCGGGTTTGGAAGAGAAAAAGAACCGGGCTTTGGCCCACATAATCGAACACACAATAACCCACAAAACCGAGACCAAATATATGTACTAGCTTGACCCAAAATAAATAAATAAATCCCAATTGGTATAACATGCACAATTAAGATAATCAAGCGTCATTATTCACTAAGACATAATTATTAGCACTAAGCGAGTTTAATTTAACATATAATCAAGTTTAAAATTTTTCGTGTATTACAGTCTACCCTTCTTAAAAGAAGTTTCGTCCCCGAAACTTGAACAAACTAACCTTCAAACAGATGGGGATAACGCTGGCTCATATCATTCTCAGATTTCCAAGTATCTTCTTCTACAGTCTGACTTCTCCACAAAACTTTAACCAAAGGTGTTACTTTATTCCTCAAAATTCTATCTTTACGGTCTAATATCTGAACAGGTTGTTCCTTATAACTCAAATTCTCTTCTACCCTCAAGGGTTCAGATTCAATCACATGCGACGAGTCAAAGACGTACTTTCGGAGTTGCGATACATGAAAAACATTATGCACATTAGCCAATTCCGGCGGCAAAGCCAAACGATAAGCAACTTCTCGGATTCTCTCCAAAATCTCATAAGGACCAATAAACTTCGGACTAAGTTTCCCTTTTCTGACGATCTTGAGCGGCTTTCATTTTCTCTCTAATTATCCTCACTTGTTCCTTCGTTTCATGTACCATATCAGGACCCAAAAGCATAGTCTCACTTATGTCATCCCAACACAAAGGACTTCTACATTTCTTACCATACAAAGCCTCATAAGGTGCTGGTCCAATACTTGAATGATAATTGTTATTATAAGAAAACTCAATCAACGGAAAATGTTTCTCCCATGATCCTTGAACTTCCAAAACATAAGCTCGTAACATATCCTCAAGCGTCTGAATAGTTCTATCAGTCTGTCCATCAGAACTAGGATGATAAGCTGAACTAAAACTCAATTTCGTCCCAAAAGCAGATTGTAACTTTTCCCAAAAATGCGATAAGAACCTCGAATCTCTATCAGAAACTATATCCATAGGTACACCATGCAATCTCACTATTTCCTTCCCATAGGCTTCTGCCAACTGAATCATACTCCAAGTATCTTTAATAGAAATAAATCTCGCAACTTTAGTCAATGTATCTACTATAACCCAAATAGAATTCATTCCTTTAGTCGTAGTAGGCAAACCAGTCACAAAATCCATAGAAATTGACTCCCATTTGCACTTAGGTATTTTTAAAGGCTGAACTAGACCTCCTGGTCGCTGATGTTCACTTTTCACTCTTTGACATACTAAACATCTTTCCACAAATCTAGCAACATCACATTTCATACCTTTCCACCAAAAATACTGTCTCAAATCACGATACAACTTATTACCTCCCGGATGAAGTGAATACGTGGTATTATGCGCTTCTGCCAAAATCTTTTGTCTCAAATCTCTATCTCTAGGTACACACCATCTACCTTTAAATCTTGAACTGCCGTCCTCATGTTCCTCAAAACCTTTTGCTCTACCTTCTCTCAAAGCTTTTCTTAACTACAAAGTCCTATGATCATTCTCTTGCAAAGTCCTAATTTCCTCAAATAAAGTAGGTCTAACTGTAATAGCATTAAGAACTAATTGAATCTCTCCTTCTTTCACAACTTCTAAATTCAATCTCTGAAAATCTGGTCAGGAATTACCATAGCAGTATTAAATGAAAGCTTAGTCTTCCTACTAAGTGCATCTGCAACAACATTAGCTTTCTCCTCAAGGTACTTAATCTCAATGTCATAGTCCTTTAACAACTCAAGCCATCTCCTTTGTCTCATATTTAATTCCTTTTGGGTAAAAATATATTTTAAACTCTTATGATCAGTATAAATCTTACAAACAGACCCATAAAGATAATGTCTCCAAATCTTAAGTGCAAAGACAACAGCGGCTAACTCCAAATCATGCATAGGATAATTCACCTCATAAGGTTTCAACTGTCTCGAAGCATAAGCCACAACTTTCCTATTCTGCATAAGAACACTTCCTAAACCATTCTTCGAAGCATCACTATAAACCTCATACCCTTGTCCATCAACAGGCAAAGTCAAAACAGGTACAGCAGTAAGTCTTTTCTTAAGCTCTTGAAATGCATGCTCACATTTATCATTCCACACAAACTTAGTAGTTTTCCTCCAAAGATTAGTCAAAGGCTGAGCAATTCTCGAAAAATTCTCAACAAACCTCCGATAATAACTTGCCAATCCTAAGAAATTTCGAACTTCACCAATATTAGTAGGCTTACACCAATCCTTCACAGCTCTAATCTTTCCTGGATCAACTGAAATACCATCCTTAGTAATTATATGACCCAAAAATGCAACTTCTTCCATCCAAAACTCACATTTAGAAAATTTCCCATACAAATGATGTTCTCTTAAAATCTCAAGTACTTTCCTCAAATGCTCAACATGCTCATCTCTAGTCTTAGAGTAAACCAAAATATCATCAATAAAAACAACAACAAACTGATCCAAATAAGGCTGAAAAGTACGATGCATCAAATCCATAAAAGCGGTTGGAGCATTAGTTAACCCAAACGGCATCACAGTAAACTCATAATGTCCATAACGCGTCCTAAAAGCAGTCTTACGAATATCCTCTTCCTTAATCCTCAACTGATGATAACCTGATCTCAAATCAATCTTAGAAAATATTCCAGCTCCTCTCAACTGATCGAACAAGTCATCAATCCTAGGCAACAGATACTTATTCTTAATCGTAACCTTATTAAGCTCTCTATAATCAATACACAACCTCAAACTTCCGTCTTTCTTACGTACAAACACCACTGGAGCACCCCAAGGGGAAATGCTAGGTTTAATATATCCTTTCTCCAACAAATCCTCTAAGTGAGTTTTTAATTCTTTCATCTCTGCTGGTGCCATACGATAAGGCGCTTTAGAAATAGGTGTTGTGCCAGGAACTAAGTCTATAGTAAAATCAATAGCTCTCCTAGGCGGCATACCAGGTATCTCATCTGGAAAAACATCAGGGAACTCACAAACAACAGGTATCTTATCCAACTCATTCGACTTAGGCGTATTATCACTTATTAGGCACAAATAAACTGGGTAACCTTTCCTTGTCTGAGTGGAAATATTCATCACAGACACAATCTTAACTCTCGGTTTAGTCACAATACCCTTATAAGAAATTCTACCACCATTAGGAACCTTAAGCGACACTTTCTGCAAAGAACACTCTATACGCGCATGATACTTACTAAGCCAGTCCATACCCAAAATAACATCGAAATCACTAAGATCAAACTGAATCAAATCTCCCGGCCAATCAACATTAAGGATCGTAACAGGAAAATTCTCATGTAAAAACTTGCAAGAAACTTCAATACCATTAGGCGTAGTAATATCAACGTCATACGTAGCAGTAGGCTCTAACTTGTGCTTAGTGACAAATGCAGTGAATACGAATGAATGCGAAGCACCAGAATCAAATAGAACAAAAGCAGGAAATGAGTGAACGTGAAAAATATCAGTCACAACATTAGGATCACTTTCAGCTTCAGCACGATTCATAACAAAGATTCGACCTTGATTACCACGATTACTAGTAACTCTAGCACTTGCAGCTTGACTAGCTGGAGCAGTAGGAGCAGGCTTCGGCACAGAACTCACAACTGGCAAATTACGGTTAAGATTCACAGTAGGCTGAGAAGCACGGGTTTGATTACTAAAATTTCAACAAAGCTTCTAGCTGGTCTAACTTGTCCAAGACTCCTACACTCACTAGCTTTATGACCCGGTTTCTGACAAATATAACAAATAATCAAGCCTCCGGCACAATTCCTACCTGGGTGCATTCTACCACACCTATCACAAACATTACCTCTCTTCACATTAGACTGCGGACCATTAAATCTCCTCTGATTACCACCATTATTATTATTAGACCGAAACTGAGTAGACATACTCGAAGTACCATCGTTCCTAAACTTCCTTGGTCCAAAAGAACTCTCACCTCTATCATCTCTCGCTCTCTTCCCAAGTATAGCATTTCTCTTATCAAATATTCTCTCCATATTAATAGCTCTATCATACGCTTCCTGAAAAGTAGACGAAGAACCTGCCTCTAACTCCTGTAACTTCCAATTCAAACCATCCTCAAACCTTTCCATTCTCTCCTGATCATCCATAACTAAATGTCCTGCAAACCTCGACAACTCATTAAACTTAGCAGTATATTCCGTCACAGACATCTTCTCTTGTCTCAACTGTTCAAACTCTTTCTATTTCTTTCTCCTCAATGACCTAGGGTAATACCTCTCTCTAAGCTTAGTCTTAAACTTATCCCAATTAAATAAAGGATCTGCTTTATAAACTGACTTCACCATCTGCCACCAATTATCTGCTTCTTCCCTCAAATAATACTGAGCACAACTAATTCTCAAATTCTCCGGACAACCTACAGCCTCAAAAAGTTTCTCCATGTTCCTAATCCAATTCTCAAGGAAGGTTGGGTTCGCACTACCATCATAAACAGGCGCCTGCAAAGCTGCTATGTTCTGAAACAACAAGGCTTGGGGATCTCCTTCTTTCTCTTTTTCTTTCCCTTTATCTTTCTCTTTTTCCTGGGCTTTAATTCTTTCTAATTCCTCAAATTGATTCTTAACTGTAGTCCCAAAGAATTTACACAAGTTCTCAATTGACTCCAAACGATTTTCTGGGATTTGGTTTTCTGTTTCTAAAGTCGGTACGGTTTTAGGTACAGGTGTTGTTTCAGGCACATCCGATTGTGTTTCTTCTCCCAACATTATGGTTGACTTCCTAATGTATAAACAAACTATTAAAGCAAAACAAAAGGCCACAAAAGTTCAGAATTAAGGTTTCCACTTAGCACTTATACAATCAAATTCAAATCACTCGAAACATGCACTTTAGATCACCAATTCACGTAACACAAAGTAATACGAGCAGATTTGGCATACACACTTGTCATACACAACTTAAACACGGATAATTATACATTACTGCATCAAAAGCAAAGCATACTAAGTTAGCGAAGTTATATTACAAACCAAGTCGTACTAGTTTCCTACCTAGTTCTCCTAGGTTACGCTTAAGCCATCTAACCCCAAAAGATAAAACGGTACGGGTTAAGGCCTCCCAAAAAATCCTCCCAGGTTGATCAACATCTAACCCAAATATATTACAACTTCTACTACTAATAATCAACCCAAAACTTAACCAAAATTGGAGGGAATAGGGGTAACATCAAAATAAACATTGTTTAAGGTTACAAATCTAAATGCCACTTAACAAGTCCATCCATCTACTTTCATCATCACCACATCCACTTCCGTCACTAGGGCTTCTAGACCTCCTTCTCTTAAGTCTTTAATCCGAATCGGTGCTATCATCCCAACTTAAACCAAAACTAGAACTAGAACTCGAACTATCCACAGGCAGATTAGGACCAATCAAACCATTACCCGATATAAAACCAAAACCAGGCAACAAGGGACCATCAACGGGTGGAAGAACAACCAAAGGTACTACGGGAATACCACCATCTCCTCACTAAAGAACACAACCGTCCCCGGTATCATAGCCATATCTCTGGTATAACACCACCACTCCTGATCAGCTTGCAAAAGGACATATTTAATAGTATCCAAAGTCAAAACCCATCTACCACGGTAACCATAGTGATCAAAATCATGGAACCAGTCATGACCAACACCAATAAACTTCACCTTCACACTAATCCAAGGTTGCTCAAAAAGTAAGGTACTAATCAAAGTAGCGACTTGCCACCCCGGGAAATCTACGGGAAATCTACACATTACAAGCAACACAGAACCTCTCAACATAGTCATCTATAAACACATCATCTTGCAACTGAAGGCTCGAAGGGTGCGGAGGAGGAAGATTGAGTGGATGCGGATTATGGTTGAGATCCATCTA
>CM076151.1:29560000-29565000 GCA_038025085.1 Tetragonia tetragonoides | reverse complement strand
TGGCATTCTGCTCCCCTCAAAACACTGCAGGTTCCTGCATCTCCATATCCAGTACACTGCTGCTGCAAGTCCTGCAGCATACACTTCTTTCCTGAATCTCGAGCATTTCTATCTACTAACCCAGTTGAGCATGCCCTGGATAGTGTTTGCTCTTGCAGATACTTGCAGCGAACCCCTTAGCTGGTTCAGTACCTCTGTTAATACATTACAGCTGAAGAACAAGTGGCTATGATCTTCTGTTTTCATTTTGCACAAGTAGCATATCGTATCACCATTTAGGAATCCCATTTTCTGCAGCCTATCCTTAGTTAGCAATCTTCCCATTTGGGCCAGCCATAAGCAGAAATTTTGCCTAGGCACAGATATCTTTCCCCAGATTAGATCAGCATGTTTGCATTTTGGCATGTTCCCTATCAGTACCCTATATCCACTAGCAGCAGAGTATATCCCATCATGAGCATCCTTCCACACTCCTCTGGTTGTATAATGGTTCTGGAAGTGGCTTTTGATCTTATTAAGCTTTGTCGAGTACCAGCTAGCTCCGCACACAGGAGCATAGTTCCAGAAATTGTTTCCTTTCAAATACACTCTATTAATCCATTTTACCCACAGTGTATCTTTTTTTGTGGCTAAATCCCATATATGCTTCCCATTTAGGGCTATATTAAACCATTTGCAGTTTTTAATATTTATGCCACCATTTCTCCTTGGTCTGCACACTACATCCCAGGCAACCAGGCTTGTTTTGTGCTTTTGGTCAGTAACTCCCCATAAAAAAAGTCTGCATTTTTGCTCTATACTTTTTAGTACCCCAGCAGGCATTATAAAAATGCTCGACCAGTATACATGTATAGATAATAATACAGAATTAATTAATTGTGCCCTTCCTGCATTTGAGAGGTTTCTGGAAGCCCAAGTTTGTAGCTTTTTTGTCATTTTATCCACCAAGCATTCACAATCTATTTTGCTCCATTTAGATGGGGATAGTGGGACACCCAGGTATTTCATTGTCAGTGCACCCTCCTGAAACCCTGAGAGACACAGCAGCTCATTCTTTTTTTGCTCACTAACACTTGCTACATATATATTTGATTTTTCCTTGTTTGCACACAGCCCAGTAGCTTGTGAAAAATAGTTTATGCAGTTCATTAAGATACTCACAGATTCAGGGGCGGCTTTGCAAAAGCACATCAAGTCATCAGCAAAGCAGAGGTGACTCAGTGCAAGCTCTTTGTACATGGGGTGCCAGTTGAAACTATTGTCCATGCAAGCTATCTTTAAGATTCTTGACAAATATTCCATGACCAAGACAAAGATTAATGGAGGGATTGGGTCTCCCTGCCTAATGCCACGCTTTGCAGTAAAATATCCATGTACTTCCCCATTCATGTTGATGCTGAAGCTAGCTGTTTGGATACACTCCAGTAGCTAACCACTGAACTTCAGGGGGAAGCCATACCTTTGCAGCATTTCCTTGATAAAACCCCAGTGAATTGTGTCATAAGCTTTCCTTAGATCAATCTTCATCAAGCATCTAGGAGAGGATTGTTTCCTATTGTAGTGCTTAATTAGGTCCTGACATATCATGATGTTGTGGACTATTGATCTCTGTGCCACAAAAGCTCCCTGATTCACTGAAACTAGTATAGGAAGCACTCTTGCCAGTCTCCCACATAGAATCTTGGAGATGCACTTGTAGATGGTGTTGCAGCAAGCTATGGGCCTGTAATCAGATGCCTTTTCAGGATTTGGTATTTTCTGCACAAGATACAAGTTAGTTGCATTCACCTCTTTGAGCATTTTAGAAGACTCAAAAAAGTCTATAATAGCCTCAGTCACTTCCTGTCCCACAATATGCCAGGCTCCTTTGAAGAAACCTGATCCAAAACCATCAGGGCCTGGACTTTTATTACAGTCAATATCAAACAGGGCTTTCTTGACTTCCTCAGCAGTCACAGGGGCATTCAGGGTCATCTGTTGATGTATGTCTAATCTGTGTCCTGCTAAGAAAAAACTGTCTTCTGCTGCAGTGTCCCTGGTTCCTGAGACTCCTAGCATTTCTCTGTAAAAACCCACAAATTCCTCCATAATCAAATTTTGGTCTTCTAAAAGGATGCCCTCCTGTGTCTTGATGGAATGCACTCTGTGTTGTTGTCTTCTCTGCTTCATGACTGCATGAAAGAATTGAGTATTCCCATCTCCCAATTGAACCCATTTTGCCTTGCTCTTCTGTTGTACAAAAATCTCAGCTGCCATATTTAGCTCATTGTACCTCTTCCTGGCTTGCACTTCCTTCTGCTGTACTGTCTCATTTAAAGGTTCCTGGTTGGCTTCATTCTGAGCTTGAGTCATAGCAGTTCTAGCCACCTCAGCTTGGGTTAGAATCCCACTAAATTCCTTTCTATTTAGCTTTTTCAGCACTGACCTCACTTTTTTCAGTTTCTGATAAACTCTAAACATTTTTGTGCCTTGTGTTCTGAAGTTCCAAGCTTGCTGCACCATTGCTTGAAATTCAGAGTGGAGGCTTCACATGTTAAAGAATTTAAAGGGGGTATTTCTGTTTTTTGTAAATTCTTTGTGCAGGGTTAAACAGATTGGAGAGTGGTCAGAAACATCCTCTGGGTGAAACATAAGATCAAACTGATCATATTCCTTAATCCAGAGACTGTTGGCAAAAACCCAATCAATTTTAGAGTAAACTCTCCCTCCCCTCTCATGCCTGTTGTTCCAAGTGTATTGACACCCAGACCAGCTCAATTCTGTAAGTTGACAGTCCTCAATGCAGTCTTTAAAGTCTTGTATTTCAGCATATGTAACTGGAGCTCCTCCTTGTCTGTTTCCAGGTAATAACACATTGTTGAAGTCCCCCCCCAACAATCCAGGGTGTATTATAATTAAGTGCAAAATCAGTAAGGTCCTTCCACAATTGCTTCCTTTCCTCCTTTTCATTTAGACCATACACAAAACTTACCACAAGCTCTTTTTTCTTCATAATATTAATTACTTTACATGTAACCATTTGCACAGAAGAAAATATCACAACAACATGAAAATAATTTGGTAACCATCTAATCCAAATTCTGCTCAATCTATGATTATTATGGTTGCTATATGATTCCCACCCTGACATGAAATTTTCCCTGCATTTTTCCAGATTAACTAGCCTTATTTTAGTTTCTAACAAAACCACCAAGCCACAATTGTTCTTTTTGCAGAAAAGACTTACATCTTTCTGTTTATTAGGGCCATTTAGGCCTCTCACATTCCATATAAGGATCCTATCCATGACTGTTAGTCAAGATAGGAGGCTTACCATATGGTGGCACCATACCAGGTTGCAGATCCTCCGGTATTGCTGGTTCTGCTGCTTCCCTTTGTGTCTTTTGCCCTTCCTGCACTTCTTCAATTTGCAATAAATCAAAAGAATTCTGTGTCGGGGGCTGTTGCTGAATTTGTTTGTAAATCACTCTTCCTGCTCTCAAACCTCTCCCTGCATTCCATGATCTGCCTCTTCCTCTCCCTGCATTCTGCCATTGCTGGTTTCTAGGGTTTGCTTGTTGTGCTGGTCGATTCTGCACAGGCACAGATTGAGCCACAGGGGCTGCAGAAACAAGCTTTTTCCTGCAATCAGGTTCACCATGCCTATGCTGTTTACAGTGGCTGCATATTATAGGTTTCCAGTCATATTCAACTTCCTGCTCAACAATATTCCCCTTCTCATTCTTGAAGTTTACCTTGTCAGGGTATATACCTCCAATTTCCACTTCAATTAGCACTCTGGCATAGTGAATTCCTACCTTGAGTTCAGTGTTCCTATCTGCCATCATTGGCCTTCCAACAAGACTTGCAATTTTGCTTAAACCCATTGCATTCCAATATTTCACATTTAATCCAGGGAATTTCACCCATATAGGAACCAAGGTCAGTTCCTCGTGAGCATAATCCACATTTTCAGACCATGGTCTGACTATCATGGGTTTGTTGTCAAAATGATACACCCCTTCCTGTATTACAGCATCTCTCTGCTCCAATGAGTCAAAACGAACCAAAACCAATCCATTTTTCATCATAGCAATTTTGTTCATCCCCCTTTTTGCCCAAATTCGTCTTAGAAATCCACTAAACACAGTTATTGGTGGTCTAGACCCCATGACATAGCAAACAACTGCTTGGTTCCAGTAGTTAATTTCAGATTCAATGTCCTTGAGGTTAATTTCCCCTACTGGTTTACCCTCATGTATAACAGGTGCAATAAAATCCAATTTAAATCCAGCATTTTTTAGCTTAGTTAGGTCGAATTTTTCCCAAGCTGAGACCTTACCTATGTCTGCATTATCTTGCTGTTTGGTTTGCTCTGCCTCTTCATCTTCATCCTCGGACGAAAATTGAGTACTTGCCTTCTCCTTCATCTTCGAGAGCCAAGTGTTGATTTTCTCTCTTGCTAATTCCATTTGCTGTACTGTTTCCGTTTGCACTTCAGGTGTCATCACCTCAGGAGCCTCCAATTCATCGGTGAGATTGCGCACAACCCGATCTAGGTTTTCTCGATTGGTGCTGGAACTTTGCCTCTGATTCGCGGTTTTTGTAGGACACGGCGGAGCTGAGTTTTCCACAATATCGCCATGCTTTTCTGTCCCTCGTTTTGCCTTGTCTTTCTTCCCCATTGAAACTCACAGCTACGTCAATGGCAAACGAGTGGTGTAGAGGAGAGAGAAGAGAGCATTTTAGAGAGAGAAAACTCACGCGATCGATGCCAATGTTTTGGCCCAAAAACGGGCGACATGGGTGATATCTGAGTTCGGCAATCAAGGTTCCCCTCCCGGGGCACCGGGGGTCCCCTAGGGCCATAATAGAGTCCCCGAACAAATTTCGGGCGAAAACGGCAACCGGGCCCCGGGAATGCTGTAGGGGACATGTTCTAGGCCATTTTACTCAAAGTTTTCGACGTTAATATTTTTGGCCCATATCGTACGGGAGACCCCTATGGGGCATGGGAGGCC
>CM076151.1:29552500-29555000 GCA_038025085.1 Tetragonia tetragonoides | reverse complement strand
TCAGTTTTACGCGATGCCAATGTTTTGGCCCAAAAACGGGCGAGATGAGTGATATCTGAGTTCGGGAATCGAGGTGACCCTCCCGGGGCACCGGGGGTCCCCTAGGGCCATAATAGAGTCCCCGCAAAAATTTCGGGCGAAAACGGCAACCGGGCCCCGGGAATGCTCTAGACGTGTTCTGGGCCATTTTACGCAAAGTTTTCGACATTAATATTTTCGGCCCATATCGTACGGGAGACCCCTATGGGACATGGAAGGCCCCTAGGGTCGGTTATTGGGTCCCTCATAGGGTTGGAAGGGCGGTTTTACGCGATGCCAATGTTTTGGCCTAAAAAAGGGCGACATGGGTGATATCTGAGTTCGAGAATCAAGGTGACCCTCCCGGGGCACCGGGGGTCCCCAAGCGCCATAATAGAGTCCCCGAAAAAATATCAGGCGAAAAAGGCAACCGGGCCCAGGGAATGCTCTAGAGGACTTGTTGTTGGCCATTTTCCGCAAAGTTTTCGACGTTAATATTTTCGGCCCATATCGTACAGGAGACCCCTATGGGACGTGGGAGGGCCCTAGGGTCGGTTATTGGGTCCCTGATAGGCTTGTATGGGCGGTTTTACGCGATGCCAATGTTTTTTTTTTTTTGGTGCAAGTCAGAAATTGTATTATTGCTCTCTGTAATGTAACAAGATTACAGTCCTTAGGCAATGCAAATCCAAGGCCACCTACTAGGTAGGGTTCCTTTTTGCTGCATCCCTCTAATACCTTACAACCCTTCAATCTGGTGCAACTCACTACAGGCAGTGGTTCACCATCTCTGTAAACATTACACTTTGCAAAAATTCTTCCTCACCATCTCTGTAAACATTACAATTTGCAAAAATTATTTCTGACTTACATCAAAATACAAAAACATAAATAGCTAAAGATATTACAATTCCTTCTAGCTTTTCAACTCTGCTTGGATCTGTTATATTTTTTCATTCTGCCTTGCTTCTTCAACCTGTTGCTGATTACCTGCTGAAACCTGCTGCCTGAGTTCTGCACTGCTGCCTATTCCTTGCATTTGTTCTGCGTCAGATTCTCTCTGTATAAATCTGCTTCTGTATCCTTCCTGGAGCCTGCTGTCCTTTTTTCCTGCTGGATTCTTCTACCTGGATTGCAGCCTATCTTCTGCAGTCTGCTACTGGTTCCTTCCTGAAGTCTCTGCTGCAGCCTGCTGTAAGCTGCTCTCCTGTGTGCAGTGCTTCTGTATTTCTTCCATTTTCCTGATTCAGGCTCACAGTTGCCTTATCCATCTTTTATCCTTGCTTTTTAGCTTCCTATTGCTACTGCACTGTTGGATTCTGACTCTGATTGCTTGCTGTATCTGTTGCATAATCTGTGTTGCTGGTAGACTGCTCTTTTCAAAGCATATCAGATTTCTGGCTCTCCAAATCCAGTATGCAGTTGCTGCTATTCCAGCTGCATACACTTCCTTTCTGAATCTCGAGCATTTCTGTCTACTCATCCAATTTAGTAGCCCCTGAATTGTGCTTCCTCTTGCAGAAATATGCAGCCATGTCTGTACCTGTTTCATTATCTCTGTTGAAATACTGCAGCTAAAAAACAGATGGCCGTGACTTTCTGTCTCCTCTTTGCACAGGTAGCATATGGTGTCTCCATTAAGGAAGCCCATATTATGTAGCCTGTCTTTGGTCTGTAATCTCCCCATTTGTGCCAACCATAGACAGAAGGTGTGCCTAGGTACAGAAACTCTTCCCCATATCAGGACATAATGTCTGTATTTTGGCATATTTCCCATCAAAATTCTGAATCCACTAGCAACTGAGTACATTCCATTTTCAGTTTCCCTCCACACTCCTCTTGTTGAATAGTGCTCCTGGAAGTGACTTTTGATCTTGTTGAGATGCCAATGTTTTCGCCCAAAAACGGGCGACATGGGTGATATCTGAGTTCGGGAATCATGGTGCCTCTCCCAGGGCACCGGGGGTCCCCTAGGGCCATAATAGAGTCTCCGAAAAAATTTCGGGCGAAAATGGCAACCGGGCCCCGAGAATGCTCTAGGGGACGTGTTCTGGGCCATTTTACGCAAAGTTTTCGACGTTAATATTTTCGGCCCATATCGTACGGGAGACTCCTATGGGACATGGAAGGCCCCTAGGGTTGGTTATTGGGTCCCTGATAGGCTTGTAAGGGCGGTTTTACGCGATGCCAATGTTTTGGCCCAAAAACGGGCGACTTGGGTGATATTTGTGTTCAGGAATCAAGGTGACCCTCCCGGGGCACCGGGGGTTCCCTAGGGCCATAATAGGGTCCCCGAAAAAATTTCGGGTGAAAACGGCAACCGGGCCCCGGGAATGCTCTACGGGACGTGTTCTGGGCCATTTTACGCAAAGTTTTCGACGTTAATATTTTTGGCCCATATTGTACGGGAGACCCCTATGGGACATAGGAGGCCACTAGGGTCAGTTATTGGGTCGCTGATAGGCTTGTAAGGGCGGTTTTA
>CM076151.1:29527500-29545000 GCA_038025085.1 Tetragonia tetragonoides | reverse complement strand
TGTTTACTATATATTAATCATGTTTTATTTAGCTTTTGATTATGGTTGAATAAATTTGCATGCTTTGGATTTTGTACATATTTATGCATGTTTAGTTAATATAAAGTTTGCGTCTTTTTTATTAGTTTATGCAAGTTTGCATCTTTTCGTAGTTTTTGCATGCATATAGTAGCTGTAACACCGCCGAATTCGCAATGATTTCCTGGGAACTATCAACGTCGCTATCCACGACTCGACACCACTGAACTGTCACCGACCCAAGGGTAGGTTACTGCAACATTTATCGCTAAGGAGTAAATGCTAAGCAGAAAGGAAAACTAGGTATCAAAGGAAGCATCTAAACAAATAAAACATAATTATCAGAGTTGTCTATCAGCGGTCTTAAGTCAATTATAGTTTTATTGCAACTTTGCCTTCGAGGGCAGAAACCAAAATCCCAAATAATCCAGAGTAACCAATAATCAAAAGTTCCATAGCAACGGCCCACATTTAACCTTCTAGAAAACCATCCTCACTCAGCTACACCTGCACTTTGGCTTCCGTGACGGAAACAAGGTACAGAAGAAAAAGAGAAGAAACAAAAAAAAAAATAAAATCAGATAAACTGAATAAACGTCGTCCATACCCAGTAAAAACACTTTCGCAAACCTTACCTGGGGTTTTAGAAGAATCATTGAAATTCATTTGCATGCACAAGTAGTCATATAATGAAGCACATGCATACTCAATATTCAATTACATGCAATTCTTGCTTTAGTGATCATTCGAACACAAATAGATAAATCATCTTGATTAGACTAATAAGAGAGAGAATAGAACAATGATTACCCATATTGTTCATAGATAGATATAGACATGCCATGGACTTACTCTAGTGTATACTCACACTACCTCTAACATAATAATCGATATGTAGAGAAATAAATAATGGGGAATGATCCGACCCGAACACATTACGAGGTGTCCATAAAAATAACTTGGGAATCACGCATCCCTAGACTATATCAATTAGATAAGTCTCGATAGCTCGACTACTCCTAGGGATCCATTAGGAGTCTTATTCTCATTTAATTCAATTCACATACTTGCATTGATTGACCTAGTAGTACAACGAGACCACGACATACTACTTCATTTTATTCTCATGATAATGAATAATAATAACGACGATAACGACATAATATCATATTAACAATAATCATGCTTCATATATGTCTTAACGAAATTTTGGCAGCACTTCGGCAGTAAATCATGATATCCAATATTACACTTTCACAAATAACATCCAACAACTAATAGGTGCTCATTAGCACTCAATACTAACCCATTCCAATTAGCACATATTATTATATCATAATAATATTAGAAATTCAATATCGCCATAATTAAACATTAATTAGCATATGAACTAATTAATTAACGAAACATCATGAACTTGTCATACTCAATATAAATCATATTTACAGCGAAGAATATAATTTATATTCTCATAATTAACGACGATATAATTTAATCATGCTTAGCATATTAAATTCACAATTAATTATCAATTAGCACATAACACATCAAAATAGTTTTTATGGGGCTTTGGAAGGAGGTAGGCACAATCGCTTACCTAAAAAACGCTCAATAAACAGTACGTAAGCTCCACGTACGAAGATAATCACGCTTAGTCGTTAAGCCCTAATTAAAAACAATTACTGAAACTGAGTTTATTAAATACGAAAATCTAATCAGTACTGAAACTGTAAACTAATATTTATATTAAATTCTTTGATTTATTCCAACCAATCTAGGCTTTTGAAAATCCGGATTCCGGTTCTGAACAAGTACAGAAAAATAAAAACAAATAAATAAAAACTGTTGAAATTGTCAAAAACCTGCACGAAAATCACGAAAACTGCGAAACTGTAAAACCGACAGCCAGTGGTGGTGGTGGGTCCACCGTGGTGGCTCACAGCAGCCCGTACGGAAGAGAGAGAAAAGAGAACGAAAGAGAGAAAAGGAAGAGAAGGAAGATGGTGGCTCACCAATGGCGGGGCGGCGGTCAACGGAGGGCGGTGGCCTCTGGTTGTTTTCGGCAGCAAGAGGAGAGAGAAACCTCAGGGGAGAGAAACAGATGGTGAGTGCAAGAGAGAACAAGAGAGAGAGAAAGCAGCGGCGACTTGGCAGCGGTGATGGAGATTTCCGGCGACCGCAAGGGGAAGAGGGGAGAGAGAGAACCGGGTGAGAGAGAAGGAAGAGATGCTGAGGGTTTGTTCAAAGTGTGCAAACTGAATAACTCCTCATCTTTTTCTATATATACTCACCCACAAGGGTTTTAGTCAATAAAAAGTCAAGCTAGGAATAAAAGAAATATTCCCATTAATTTAATTGAATAAAATGGTCCCCGAATAAATAATAAAAGGAATATGAATTCTCTCGATCGTTGAAATCATTTAATTAAAACTCTCAAATAATTTGACAATAATAAATTCCGAAACCTCCATTATAATAATTAATATTATTATGGCTTTAATTGAATAAATCGAATCGTTATATAAATATACGATTTAAATCTCCGAAACTATTTATAAAAGAATTATAAATCGATATTATAATTATAGAAAATATTGGGGTATCACAGTAGCCTCCTAGGTTTATTTTAGCATAAAGTTATTGTCTTTGCATTATTATTCTTTTGAAGATACTAACGGTTTTATTGATGTGCATATGCAATACATGGCGCGTTTAGCAAAGTCGGTAGGTTAGAGCGTTAATTCAATGTTTTATATCTTGTTTATGCTTGTTAATAGTATGCATGTAAATTGGATATAAATCGTGCAAAGTGATAACGTAGGTAATTTGGTTGTTCTTAACCCGCCTAGTTAATTTAGGATCATTGGACGACCGGATTTGTATAGAACCATATAGCATACATAAATACTTGACATGGATAAGCTTAGTAGAGGACCTTAATACGGGCGATTTAGATGAGATTCGTTTTGTTTGTTTCGTACCTACATCCCCGAACTCATTATTTAGTCCCCATGGGCATGAGTCAATTCCCAATAGAAATTTGATGCACTTTTGATGGTTTTCAATTGTTTCCTTAAAACATTGGTGGCGACTTCTTATTTGCAAATTATTGTCCTTTATAATTAATTTGAATCGCATGTGGCATATATCTAAGAACCATTAATTCTAACCAAAAATCGAAAGTGGGCCGGAAAGGCGAGGGTTCTTACAGTGGTGACTTCACTGGAGACTTTAATAAGAGGATGTAATTCGAACACTTATCCATGTCAATGATTTATTTTTATCTATTTGGTTCAATTACCGTACGTGTTTATTTTCTTTGGTTTTTGCATCCATATCATTCATATTGCATGCATTATGTTTGCGAGATGTCGCAAGACATCACCACACCATAAACAGGAATTACCCTTCGGAATATTGTCTATGACTTAGGCCAGTGACCCACTCGGTCCGAATTACCTTTGCACATAGTCGTGTTCCACCCCATGACCTTTACATGTTTCCATTCGAGATATGTAAAACGGTACATCTAGTCTTACTATGCAGCCCATAGATGACAAAATGCATCCGGTCATGGGTTACCTTATCCGACCATAGTTCGTGTCAAACTATTGCATTATGTCTCATAGTCCATATCAAAGTGATGATAGTTTTATTAATTGTTTCCTTGCTATGTGATTAGTTTCCATAGGATATTATGACTAGATTCCCCCTTAGGATTCTTTTATTGAGTCCTGGTGAGGGAAGGTTTCCCTTTTGTTTGCTTGCGCGTTGAGTCAGGTTTACAAATAGAGTCTAGGATCTTATCTTTTTAGGAAGTAGAATCCATGTATGACTCCAATGATGCTAGTGACCATGTTAGGAAGACGTTCCTTTCCATAAGAATTAGATAATAATATGTTCCCGTCAATGATCTTTCACCAAATAAAAAAAAGAGTCCAATTTTGTCCCATATGCAAGTCAAGAGTATATCTTTTCCTTAAATTAGGGAATTTCATCCCATATGCAAGTCAAGAGTATTTATAATTCTAATAGAGTCGAAAGATCATTGATTAGAATATGCTATTCACATAAAATCGCGCCTTACCCAAAACATCACCATGTTGAGGATTAGTGCAAGATTCTCTTCCCACATTTGTTTTAAAATAAAACTCTTTTTTTTATTACTATGTGGAGGTTCCTATTTATTTTCTATTTTATTAAACGGGCCTATTTATATCCAGAATTGGTAGAAGTAGAGATCCTGGTCCTAGGGAGTGGGAGAGAGACGAGTCCAGCAAGAGGTTAGTCCGCAAGTTGTCGTTCGAATCTTCACCACAAGCACAGTTCGTGGGCCCCGTTTGGCTCGATTACCTTTGCATACCGCCACTGTCACCTCAAGCCTCACCACCCGACTCGCCTAAGTCTGTTATGTCTGGAGACGCTTAGAGAACCGCTGACCAAAAGATGGATGACCTTTTAGCCCAAATGGTCGCCATGAATGCTAGATTCACTGATATGGAAGCCCGTGTCGCCAAGTTGGATCCTCCTACTAAGGATGATGATGAGCCCAAGCCCGATGGGGAAAAGGCCGAACCCTCCACTAAAGAGGTCCAAGAACATCAAGCCAAGCTGAACAGGCTTGGAAATATCTTAGGCAAGAGTCGTGCCTTCAACGACAAGATCATCAGTTCTGAAGGCTATGCTCCCCACAGCAAGGGAAAATTGCCCACTAAGTTCTCCATGTCTGAAGTTCCCACATTCAAAGGAACCAACAATCCACAAGATCACATTAGAGTTTTTACTACTGCATTGGGCCTTAGAGGCATTGACCAAGAGCTCTATGTTCACCTCTTTTCCCAAACCTTGGATCCTGCTGTCAGGGCCTGGTTCTTCAAGTTGCCCACCCAAAAGTTGGAAAAATGGGAAGATCTTTCCACATTATTCCTCCAGAGATATTCTGACAATGTCTTACCACCCATGACATTAAGAGAGTTGGACATCACCAAGCAAGGTGATAAAGAAGGGTTCACTAGTTTCGTGAGAAGATGGAGGACTAAGGTAGCCAAAATTATTGATCTCCCATCTGAAAGGGATCAAATCAGAATGTTAGTCCAAAATTTGGCATCTGAATACCGTGAACACATGAAGTTTCAACCCATAACCACCTATGCCCAATTAACTGAAGTAGGCATGGCCAATGAAGATGACCAACTCCAAAGGGGGAAGAACAAGATCACTTACAATAACAACACAAGTGGATATAAGGACAAAAAGTACACTAATACCAACCATGCCTCCACAAGTAGAGGAAATGAAGTGAACGCCATAGCTGATAGGCGCCCAAGAAGGTACACTCCCTTTGGAATGACTTATGTCAAAGCACTAGACAAGTTGATCAAAGGAGACTATCTACATCCGATTGGGCCTACTCCCGATCCACCTGCAGAGAAAAGGTCACCATATTGGAACGAGTCTGCATTCTGCAAATACCATAGGGGGCGTGGGCACAACACTGAAAAGTGTTACACTCTCAAAGATAAAATCCAAGACGTATTTGATAATGGCACAATACCATTGCCTAAAGATGCACCACCACCCAACAACAACAATAATCCCCTCGGGAATTCCTTTGCCATTGACATAGAAGAAGGGTTTGATCCATCCTATTTGATCACACCTATTGGGCAGGCCATACCACCATACCCAAGCCCAAGATCCACACTGGACGTCTGCGGCCTTTGGGATAGTGATGAGGAAGATAATGGGGCATATACTGATCCAAAAGATGTGTTGACTCCTCAAGTCCATGACATAGCTAATAGCAAAGCCTGGTATGATATCTCTGATGACGACAAAGAAGAAGACGACAAAGCCCTAAACTATCTCACTAGATTAGGACGCCAATTCAGGCCCGAAAACATCTACATGGATCCATCTCAAATTCAACCTGTAGAGCCTGTAGCTATCCCCAATAGGGATTCGGCCCAAAGAGTAATGGCAAAAGAGGACGATGGGACCAACATCCTCAAGCAACTACAAAGAACAAAAGCTGATATATCCATTTGGCAATTGTTGACCACTTCTATCACTCATAGAAGGGCCGTGCTAGAGGCCCTGAATGCAACTACCATTTCTCCAAATGCCACTCCTGAAGAGGTAGTCAACCTTCTGGTTCAAGGAAGGTCATCTACACCCATCACTTTTTCTGACAAAGACCTTCCACCTGAAGGCATTCACCATAACAAAGCCCTTTATCTTACTGTAATCTATCAACAAAGACAAGTCCCTATGACTTTAATCGATAATGGCTCTGCTGTAAATGTATGCCCCTTGAGGACTGCTGAACACCTCAAAATAGACTGCAAGAATCTTGCGCATTCCGCACAAGGGCTAAGGGCTTATGATAATTCTAAAAGGAATGTATTGGGTACTTTCTCCATGAATATCAATATCGGGCCCATCGAGAAAATGATCCAGTTCCATGTAATCGACATTCCGGCCACCTTCAACCTACTCTTAGGAAGGCCTTGGTTACACGGGCTAAATGCTGTAGCCTCAACCCTGAATCAAAAAGTAAATCTATCCTTGGCAGGATCCACCTTGGAAGTCTGCGCCAATACCATTGTAGCCTAGATTGAGAAAGCTCCAGTCCTAAAGATAGAGCATAATGAGCAAGACGAGGAGTTATGGGATTTTGAGAAGATAGCCTTCATAGAAACAATTGAGCCCACACTCAATGTGAATGCTTTACTCAGAAAGCAAGGCCACTTCCCAGGCACCACTTTGGGCCCTCATCCCAAAGTAGCTCAAGCCTCTTGGAACACCAAGATCAAAAATGATTTATTTGGGCTAGGCTACAGGCCCACAATGCAAGAAGTTAGAGCCTACATATCCAAGGAGATGGCTAAGAAAAGAGCCCGCGCGGCCAACAAACCTATTCCACACAACATGGACCCTTACCCCCTCACCCTCAACGGGAAATTTTTTCAAGAAGGCGACCCATATCCTTACTATGGATTCCCTGAACCATACACAATTAACGGGATCCTAACGCCAGGCTTTGAGGCATTCTAAGACTGCTTCACCATGAGTGAGGATCCTAATGACATGGCACCCAACGACTTTGGGCTCTTGTTTGGCGAAGAACGTCGTCAGTACGATGAAACCACTCCTAAACTTCCCCTTACTGTGATTTTTAATGAAGGTTTCGACCCGACCAAGCCGATCGCCCCGATCAGGCCCGACCGCACCACCTGGAAGCACGAGACGAATTGGACTCCAGTCAAGGGAGCCAAGTACAAGTTCACCATCCGCAATGGTCCTACAGGAGGGGCCATATCTGATACTGAGTCTGATTCCGAGTCCGAGTCTGATTCTGAGTCTGTTATCCTAGAAGTGTCGGGTAGTCCACCCCAGTCTATTCCTGCTAAGGTTCTTAGTGATGACCTCATTGATGTATTGTCCGCTTCTATTTGTATTATGAACGTCGATTTTGCCTACTCGGATTGCCTCACCGCTAATAATTCAGAAAATATAACGGAATTGCCGAAAGATGTTATTAGAGCACTAATCAAACATGAGCAATAGACTTCAATAGTCGAAGAAACGGAGACAATAAACATTGCAACTAAAGATGAGCCTCGCCACGTGCAAATAGGCTTGTCTTTGACATCTAATGAACACGAACAAATCGTAACACTCCTAAAGAATTATACGGATGTTTTCGCCTGGTCCTACAAGGACATGCTATGCATAGACCGCAAAATTGCTCAGCGTACCATTCCACTAAACCTCGACTGCAAACCAGTCAAACAAAAGTTGAGAAGAATGAAGCCAGAATGGGCTCTTAAGATCAAAGAAGAAGTCCAGAAACAACTAGAGGCATGCTTCATAAGAGTGGCCAACTACCCCGATTGGGTAGCCAACAATGTCCCAGTCCCCAAAAAGGATGGACGGGTCCGAATGTGTGTAGACTTTAGATATTTAAACAAAGCAAGTCCAAAAGACGACTTTCCCTTACCTCATATAGACGTCTTCGTAGATAACACTGCCGGACACGCCCTTCTGTCATTTATGGATGAGTACGCAGGATATAACCAAGTCCTAATGGTCAGAGAGGACGAAGAGAAAACCACTTTCATCACACAGTGGGGCACTTATTGCTATACAGTAATGCCGTTCAGGCTTAAGAATGCGGGAGCCACATACCAAAGAACCGCTACGACCTTACTCCATGATATGATGCATAAAGAGGCTGAAGTGTACGTAGATGACATGATTTTAAAGTCCAAAGACAAAGAAGGGCATGTACCCTCACTTCAAAACTTCTTTGACAGGCTTAGGAAGTACAATATGAGGCTTAATCCCAAGAAGTGCGCATTCGAAGTTACATCCGGCAAGCTTCTAGGATTTGTCATAAGCACTAGAGGAATAGAAATTGATCCATCCAAGATCAAAGCCATAATAGACATGCCAAGTCCAAAGACAGAAAAAGAAATAAAAGGTTTTTTAGGGAGAATCCAATACATTAGTAGGTTCATCTCCAAGTTGACCATCACTTGTGAGCCCATATTCAAGAAACTCAAAAAAGAGGTAAAGACGGAATGGGACGAGCAATGCCAAAAGGCCTTTGACAAAATTAAGGCCTACTTATCCGAACCACCTGTTCTAGTACCGCCCATCCCAGGCATGCCTCTAATCCTATACCTTACGGTTACAGAAACATCAATGGGGGCCATGTTAGCCCAAGAAGTGGATAAGGAAGAGAAAGCTATATACTATGTAAGCAAGAAATTTCTGGAATATGAAACCCGCTATTCATCCCTAGAAAAGACATGTTTAGCTTTGGTAGCAACTACCAAAAAGCTACGATATTACATGCTCCAACACACGATCCACATAAGATCGAGAGAAAATCCTTTGAAGTACATATTCGAAAAACCCATACTAAATGGTAGAATAGCAAGGTGCACCGTTCTCCTCTCAGAGTTTGACCTTAAATGTGAATATCAAAAAGCCATAAAAGGGCATGCTATCTCGGAATACCTAGCCGACCAAGCCATAAATGAACCAAATCATAGGGATGAATATCACTTCCTAGACGAAGGAGTTATGACCTTAGACACTGAAACTTGGCAGCTATACTTCGACGGAGCGTCCAACCAAAAGGGTTTTGGGGTAGGAATACTGATAGTATCCCCTGAAGGTGCACATACACCTAGTTCAGTCAAACTGGACCATGAGGTTACAAATAATGGTGCCGAATATGAAGCTTGCATAATAGGACTGCAATCCGCCCTAAGCCTTGGCATTAAGACACTCCGAGTCTATGGGGACTCGTCACTCATAATTAACCGAATTTCCAAAGTATGGAAGGTTAAAAGTGAATCCCTGGCACTCTACCAGGAATACATAGATAAGATCGTAGTGTATTTCAGCCAAATACACTTCACGTACCGTCCACGAGAAGATAATCAATTTGCAGACGCCTTGGCTAAGTTAGCAAGCATGATTAACATACCCAAAACTATTCGGATGATGCCCATCTGCGTACAAAGAAGATCCGAGTCTTCATATTGCGACACCCTGAAAGTGTTCCACGATGAAGAAGACGAGTGGTACACCGATATAAAGAATCTACTTGTTTACCAATCCTACCCTCCTGATTCTAGCCCTAGAGGCCAGAAAGTACTCAAAAGGCTCGCGGCCCAATTCTTGGAAGTACAGGGTCAAATATACAAGAAAAGCCCAAACGGAGTTAACCTCCGCTGCCTAGGTACTGAAATGGCCCATAAGGTCTTAAGAGAGGTACATGCAGCAGTATGTGGACCGCACATGAACGGTATGAGGCTATCTAGAAAGATAATAAGGCTTGGGTATTATTGGACAATGATGGAAAAGGACTGTTGTGAGTTTGTCAAAAGATGCGTACAATGCCAGACCCATGCAAATCTACAACATCTACCACCAAGCCCATTATATACCTTCACCTCACCTTGGCCTTTGTCAGCTTCGGGAATTGACATCATCGGTAAAATAACCCCAACGGGAAAAGGGGGCCACGAATATATCCTAGTCGCAATCGACTACTCTACTAAATGAGTTGAGGCGCAATCATACGCGAAGCTCAAAGCAAAGCATGTGGTTAAATTCATTAAGAATAACATAATAGCTAGATATGGAGTTCCCCAAGAAATCATTAGTGATAATGGGTCACACTTCATGAAAGAAGTAATTGAGCTTTTAACCCAGTTTAAGATCCAGCATCGAAAGTCATCTCCCTACAGACCGCAAACAAACTGTGCAGTAGAGGCAGCTAACAAGAACATCAAGAAAATCATTGAAAGAATGACCGAAAATTATCATGACTGGCCAGACAAGTTGCCATTCGCACTTTGGGGTTATAGAACAGCAATTTGCGCATCCACGGGAGCAACACCATACTCCCTGGTTTACGGAATGGAAGCTGTATTACCAATCGAACTAGAGATCCCATCTCTTGGGATCGTTTTAGAAAGTCAAATTCCAGAGGCAGATTAGGTCCAAGCCCGCTATGACCAATTAGTCCTGCCAGACGAGAAAAGGTTGCAAGCTTTGCACAATGTCAGAGTCTATCAAAAGAGACTAACTAGGCACTTTAACCAAAGGCTCAAAATGAGGGACCTTAAGGTTGAAGACTTAGTACCTAAAGAAGTAAGGACCAATGTCACTGACCCAAGAGGCAAATTTCGACCCAACTAGTCAGGCCCGTTTATCATCACAAAGATCTTAACAGGTGGCGCTGCAAGATTGGCAGATTTAGACGGGATCAAATTTAATCAATGGATAAACATGAATCAGTTAAAAAGGTTCTATGCTTAGGCAAGACACCCAATATAACACTTTCGAGAGGCCCACATAAGGCTAACTAATCCAGAAAAAAAAAAAAAAAAAAAAAAAAAAAAAAAAAAAAAAAAAAAAAAAAAAGGGAAAAGAACTACGAGTGGCTTGATTCCCCTAAAACGATACGTAGGACAACCCAATTGCAATTGGGCCCGGCCCCTTCATCAATTTCGCATTCAAAAGTTGTTAAAATTTGTGCACATAATAAACACAAGGTTGCAATAATAAAATAAGCATGTCTTCATAAATAATACTAAAGCCCATTACAAGACTTGGCAATTCCTAAATAATAAAAACAAATTAACTAAAAAAAAAAATGAAGGGCACATCACCCTTATTGAATTTAATGCAAATAAAAGGCAATCTTAAGCTAGACATGCTCCAAAAAAAGTATTTCCTAATAGACTACCCCGTAGCTTCGGTAGTAGGGACAACATCCTCCATGGGTTCATCAACCTTTGGGCCTTCCACCTCGCGTTCCTTCGGAGCCCATCTTTCTCGGACCACGGGCTCTTCTTCTTTTTCAGCCTCCACTAAAGGTTCACTTGTAGAGGCTTCATGATCGTTGGCCCGAATCTGGGGCTCCTCCTCCGGCTTAGTAGTAATCTTGGCTAAAGATTTCTTGGCCTTCGTGTTAAGAACACTTTTCACATGCTTGACTCCCTTTTGCTTACCCTTCCCTTTAGGATCATTGGCGTTAGAAAGCCTTAAACTAGCCTTGACCGATTGGGTCTTAAGATCATCCTGCCCGGATTTCCTGCATGCACGACGACCTTCCGCAGTCTTACAATCCATCCAAGCTTCATAAGCCGAAGATATGGCCGTTGGGGCCTTGATATGAGGAATAGTCCACTTGGGGCGACGATCCCATGCACACTCCCATGATCTCACCATACTAATAGTTAAAACCCGGGTTACAGGCGCAACACTATCCTTCTGTGGGATGATCTGGCGTTTCCCATATTGCCGCATGATACGGTTAGGAAATATCCCGTCTCCTTGCTACATCCAATCGCGGATTCTAAGCCCCACCACTTGACAGTCCATCTCAGCAAAGGGCAAGTTTTAAGATATCCGCGCCATTCATCAATGGTTGATTCATAATAAAGTCTTCGGCGGGCAGGAAACTGCTTTGGTTGGTATTTGAGCGCATTAGCCTTGTGTTGGGGATAAACCAAGATACCTCTTATAGTAGCCTTCAAGATTGGCCCCAAGCCATGGAGTTGCAAGAGCTTGATCATGAGGGAAGCCAATTATGGCGGCAATTTCTTCGGGAAGAGGACACAATTCGTTATACCCGAATCTAAAAACATGAAGCTTGTCATCCCAAAATTCAACCGCAGCCTCAAGAAGGTTCCAGACAATTTGAACTTGCTTCAAATGGAAGAGGGCATTCAAGTGAAAGGGTACAAGTCTCATCCTCTGTTCAGAGGTCATGGATTGCAACCACTTATCGAACTTAACTTCAAAACTTGTCATGGCTGAATTCTAAATTAATTGGAGGTTTCTCTCTCGAAAAACTCTCTATTGCTATGGAATTATAAAGGTGATGTCCCAAAATCGGACTAACCCAAGGCTTATATAGGGCTCGCACGAAAAAAGACGAAAATAAGGCAACCAGTCGAAAAAAGGGTTCAGCGGATCACAGGACAGCCGCCGAAGGCTCGACGGCCACGATAGGGCAGCCAAGGCCCAACGGCCCAGCCGCTGAGCTTCAACGGGCAGCCGCCGAAACACAGTGGCCAGCCGCTCAGCTTCAGCGGCCCCACTTTTGACCCCCGCTCCTTCGCGTCAGCCGCTGAGCGCCCTCCTTCGGCCGCCGAGCCTCTTTTTCGAGACAACACTCTTCTACCCAATTTTGGACACTTTCCCTAACCGTTTTGGACTCCAATTTGGCTCAGTTTCCTATTTTTCTATTATTTCTTTTATTTCCTTATTTATTTATGGGAACTCCACAATTTCCTTATTTCTTTCTGGATGATTACCATCTTTTATTTTTTATTACTCTTTTTTCTACTTATTAATTTCATTTCATTTTTGCACCCCTTTCTTTTTTTCATTTTTTTTAGGGGGGATAGGTTACACTCAATTTTAACTTTTTGGTTGTACCATTTTTTTGCTACATGGCTATTACTTGCGCTTTGTGCTTGACTACCTGTGCATTTACATTAGCCTAATTATATACATGGACCAATAAAACAGCAATATATTACAAAAGCAAATTCCGAATGTTTGTTCAACACAAATATTAAAAAATGTGTTTCATACAAATACATGGTCATCAAAATCATCGCTTATGTCAGCATCCGAGCGGAGCACCTCAAAATGATCCTCCGACCTCCGTGGCTCATCACCAAAGATGGACGCCACTAACTGGCCAGGGTCAAAGGAAGAATGACGGGCAGGCTCCCGGTACGAACACCCCTCTCCAGCATAACTCGAATCATACCCCCACGAAGAACGAGGAGGCATGGTAGGCATCATAGGAGCAGGGACAGGGGGCTGGTAGTAAAGACCGCCATAAGGAGCATACCCTGCATACCCAGGATAAGAAGGATACATCGGCATAGGCATAGGATTAGGCTCCGCAAACTGAGCCATCCTACTCCCACCAGGACGGTCCGTCCGATGCACAGGCTCCCTCTCTCTTCGAGGACTCTCACTCCGAGGGCTCCTCTCACGACAAGGACTACGCTCAGGCGAGCTCACAACCTCATCATCCGACAGTACCACCTGTCGTGACCGACGAGGAAGGGGTCGACGATACTCAACCTGCAACCCACCAAACATATAAGATACATTTCTCAAAGCATACAACTTTGAAAATGCAAATCAAGTTTACCTTATCCAAGTCAGCTCTCGAGCAGGTGCCCTTCGAAAGAGCTCGGGATATCCAGGACTTCATAGCATGCATCATCTTGAAGAGCTTCCCGGTCTGCTCATGGTCAAGCTGCGCAAAGAAAAGTCAATACAAGCATAAAAGCAGTAAAAATCACATGCAACAGGAAAAATTACGAATTTACCCCTGGATGCCCAACGGGGAGAGAAAGGCCCTGGATGTCCTCATCAAGGTCCTCCGTCATCGGGACCTCTCCCCAACATTCCTTCCCGCCATAATCCCGACCTCGGACCCGCATATCCGGGATATCCACATCAACATCATCAACCCGAGGCTCCTACAAAGCAAAGTAGGTCAGCAAACCAACAAAGCAAGAAAGGCATAAAACGACAAATAGAGAGTTCTTACCTTCAAGCCCACAAATGAAGGCATGAGGCGATCACGACGGTACTGCTCGTAGTGACCCGCAAGGTCCTCTGCAGGCTCCCTCAAATACCGCATAGCATCCGAGCCCACCATGGGCTCCGTAACCTCATCGCGAGACAAGCACCTCACCAAGAACATGGTCGAGGGACGATCCAAGGGAATCCTCGGGCCCGCCACGTCAGGATAAACCTGACGGAAGATCCGCTCTCCCAAATACCACTCAAAGGAAAATGGACCCGCAATCAGGATCCTCTGGCGGTTTATCGCCCTAGATGCTAGGACAGCATCCGAAGCCAACCCATGGTACTTCGCCCAACGGAAGTAGTCAATCTACACAAACACGCAACATAAGATATTTCAACACCAAGAAATACAACCCATGCAATGAAAAGAAAAATTGCGTTACCTTGTGCCAATCTAGGCGAAGGAGGGCCTCCCTATACTGCTGAAGAGTCTGATAAGGCGCAGGACCCCTATGACGGCACGCCCTGCAAACCGGGAAATCCAACTCCCAGGCCGTAGGCGCCATGTCCGGGAAATGCTCAAAGAACCAAGGCTACATCAAAACATGAAATTAAGCACCATACACTTAAATCATGCAAATCACGAAAAATAGATACAAAAAGCAAAACGCACCTGCAAGGCCTTACAGAAACCGCACAAGCTCACGGGAGGAAGAGTCGACTGCTTGTATCCCTCATCATTTACGCGGCAAGCAAACCGCATGCACCTCAAGAGGTTGGCATAGCCCGGCAACCCCCAGTTGTACTCTCTCACCCTCTCCCAGTCCAACAAGCTAGGGAGGTAAATAGCATGGATACGCTCCCCCTTGTCACCAAAGATGGTGGTAGCAAGGAGGTAGGCGATAAAAATCCTCGCCTTCTGCTCTACTAAGGTATTTCTCTTGTACCTCGCATCAGTCAAAGCAGCGTAGAGCTCGCTATAGGGACGATAATGATGATCCCAGGTGTTCCCCCAAGGGCCAAACAACTCCACCATCTCAGTCTTATGTTTCCAAATGGAAACGTCATACACAATGGGCTTACCCACGCAAGGTACCCCAGTTAATATAGCAAACTCCGACGGAGTGATCATCATCTCCCCATTAGGGAAGTGGAATGTGTTGGTAGTATTCCAAAAACGCTACAAGGTTCACATTTCAATCAAATGTTCAATCCTAAGCATGTTTCTAAGTTCGTTCAAGCCGCACAAGATCACATGCACTACAAACTTAACAATTGCATACATCTCTACACAAATTCTACTCAAGGCAAAGGACATAAACTAAAATTCAATGCAAAAAACTATGAATTCAAAGTTTGAGGCTTACCACAAACTTGGAAGCACGGGAACTCAAGTGAGTCTCCGGTCGAAAGAGCAACTCCGAGCGATCCCAAACAATGTCGGGCATCCTATCCGACCGCGTGTATCGATCTTGAGGAAAAGCCACATTAGGCTTCCTCTTTGAAGGCTTCACATGGAAAGGAAAAGCTTTGGTGAAGATGTCAATTTCTTCAACCTCCTCCCGAGGCTCGGCCCTTCTACTTCTCTTTTTCGCCAATCTAGGAGCAATGAAAAAAGATGAACAAGCTAGCAAAGACAAACAAGCAACAATGGAGAATTGAGATTTTCTCTCTCCAAGAGTTTCAAAAACCCACTCACAAATTCACCCCCAAATTTATGAGAAATCACAAATAAACATCAAATGATGCAAAGATTATGCAAAGCCAAGCAAATGCAATCAAAAAGAAACAAATATGAGCAAATTTGGGCAAGAAATGAGGTTTGGGCAACAATGGAGATAGAGAGAGTCTCGAATTTTTGGGGAAGAAATGACCCAAAATTCGGCTTCCTCACATAATACCCGTTTTTTCGCCACTGAACCGGCCCGACGGCCAGGTTCAGGGCCGCCCAGGCTCAGCGGCCCAACCGCTGGCCCTGGCGGCCAACCGCCTAGCCTCCGCGGCTGAGCCGCCCTCATTGTGCGGCCTTGTGCATGGTCGCCTAACCCACTTTCGCATTAGCCCTTCTCGGGGCGGGCCCACAAGTTTAAATTCCGCGCGAGATTGCATTTCTCGACCGTTGGAAGCCCGGGAGATTCAAATATGTTACCCAAAATGACTCTTTTGCCCCCACAGCTTGGTTTTCTTGTCCCAAAGACCCGGCATTATCTATTTTTGCAGGCGTGAGCCTTATATCTAATCTGGTGAAGGCACAGGCACTTTATTTTATTTTGCTGGCACAATTTTCCAAACACAGGCATCACTAAAGCAAAGCAACACACCACTCTTTGACATTAAAGCTATCAAAATTAGCGTCACGTCGGCATCCTTAAAGCAGGGAAACACACCGCTCTTTGGCGATGAGACTATCAAAATTAGCGTCACGTCAGTATCCGCAAAGCAGAGCAACGCACCGCTCTTAAAACAAAGCAGGTAACCCTGACCACAGGTAGTCAGGAGTTTATCTTTTCTTCTTTCTAACATAAAACATTTTCGAAAAAAAAAACATTGCAGGCATTTTTAGCAAATACTTTGACCTTCGCTTTTACAAGCTCGACCAAAGTGAGGGCTTCTGTAGACACCCTAATCGGTTCTCATCCCCTTAAACCGCAACGTCCGATGATGATGGTAATAGATTAACATGGACGTAAGTAGAAAAAGACATTGCTCGGAAATCTAGACCAAATTCCTTGCAACCTTAGTCTTTGGATAGCCCTTGTTATAAGGATTCCAACGCCTTTGACCTTGCCTTAATCAGGTTCCCGGATCAAGAGATATCGCGTCTAGAAGATTTGGGTCAAAACTGCTCAATCCCGGCCCCTTGGGTCAGCCCAAGGGCAATTTCGTAATTTACAGAGCACCAAAAAGTCAAAAACCCTAGTCACGCGCGCGCCGTTAGGTCCAGCGGCTGACGCGACTTGTCCGGCGGCCAGCGCGTGACAGCGGGGGCCCTTAGGCCAGCCGCTGGCCCCAGCGGCCAGCCAGTGAGCCTCTCCGGCCCAGCCGCTGAGCCTCTGCGGCCACCGCGGGCCCCAGCTGCCCTCCGTGTGGCTGCTGAACCATCTTTTTTACTGGGCCGAGTTTTGGCGCCGGGCTTGTTGCCCCAAGCCCCTAAATTCGTCCCCTAACTCTATAAATACTCCTCTTCACCCTCTTTTACGGGGGTTCAGTCAGTTCATAATCTTGAGAGCATTGAGAGCATAAATTCCCCAAATCAAAGAGAATTCAGAAATCTGAAGATTCAAGCAAGCAATACACCTAGCCTAGAACCCAAGATCGAAGAGCAATTCCAATTCTACTAGTACCGTTCGAATAGAACGTCCAGGTTAACCATCCTGAGGGCCTAATTCTT
>CM076151.1:29515000-29522500 GCA_038025085.1 Tetragonia tetragonoides | reverse complement strand
CCCCCCAAAGAAACAATCTGCATTTTTTCTCTATGCTTTTTAGTACTCCAGCAGGCATAACAAATATGCTTGACCAGTAGACATGTATAGATAATAATACAGAATTTATTAGTTGTGCCCTTCCTGCATATGAGAGGTTCCTGGAAGCCCATGTGTGAAGTCTTTTTGTCATTTTATCCATCAAGCATTCACAATCCATTTTGCTCCATTTTGATGGGGATAGAGGGACACCTAGGTATTTCATTGGCAATGTACCCTCCTGAAACCCTGAGAGGCTCACCAGCACCCTTTTCTCTTGTTCACTAACCCCTGCCACATAAATGCTTGACTTTTCCTGGTTTGCACATAAACCAGTGGCTTGTGAGAAGTAATTCAGGCACTCCATTAGGATATTCACAGAGTCAGGTGTAGCTTTGCAGAAACACATCAAGTCATCTGCAAAGCATAGATGACTTAGTGCAAGTTCTTTGCACATGGGGTGCCAGTTGAAGCTGTTGTCCATGCAAGCTATCTTCAAGGTTCTTGACAGGTATTCCATCACTAGCACAAAAATTAGTGGAGAAATTGGGTCTCCTTGTCTAATGCCACGCTTTGCAGTGAAATATCCATGGGCTTCCCCATTCAGGTTGATGCTGAAGCTTGCTGTTTGCACACATTCTAGTATCCACCCACTAAATTTCAATGGGAATCCATATCCTTGCATCATTTCCTTGATAAAACCCCAGTGTACTGTGTCATAGGCTTTCCTGAGGTCAATCTTCATCAGGCATCTTGGGGAGGATTGTTTTCTGTTATAGTGCTTGATTAGATCCTGACAAATCATAATGTTGTGGACTATGGATCTTTGTGCCACAAAAGCTCCCTGGTTTACAGAAATTAGTTCTGGTAGTACTCTTGCCAGTCTTCCACATAGGATCTTGGAGATGCACTTGTAGATGGTGTTGCAACAGGCTATGGGTCTGTAATCAGAAGCCTTTTCAGGATTTGATATTTTCTGCACAAGACATAAGTTAGTTGCATTCACTTCTTTTAGCATTTTGGAAGACTCAAAAAAATCAATAATGGCCTCTGTCACTTCCTGCCCCACTGTTTGCCATGCTTCTTTGAAAAACCCTAATCCAAATCCATCAGGGCCTGGGCTCTTATTACAGTCAATTTCAAACATAGCTCTCTTTACTTCTTCAGCAGTCACAGGGGCAATCAGAGACATCTGTTGGTGTATGTCTAGTCTGTGTCCTGCTGAGAAGAAGCTGCTTTCTGCTGAAGTGGCTCTGATTCCAGCAACTCCTAGCATTCCTCTGTAGAATTCCACAAATTCCTTCACAATCTGGTTCTTTTCCTCTAGCAAGGTACCTTCCTGTGTCTTAATGGAGTGTACTCTGTGCTGCTGCCTTTTTTGCTTCATAAGTGCATGGAAAAATTGAGTGTTTCCATCCCCTAGTTGAATCCATTTTGCCTTGCTCTTTTGTTGTAGGAAGTTCTCTGCTGCCATATTCAGATCATTATATCTCTTCCTTGCTTGCACTTCCTCTTGCTGTATGGTCTCATTTAGAGGGTCCTGGTTTGCTGTATTCTGTGATTGATTCATAATATTCCTAGCTATCTCAGCTTGCTTTAGTATCCCACTGAAATCATCCCTATTTAGCTTTTTCAGCACTCCTCTCACATTTTTCAGTTTCTGGTACACTCTGAACATTTTTGTGCCTTGTGTTCTGATGTTCCAAGCTTGCTGCACCTTAGCTTGAAAATCAGAGTGGAGGCTCCACATGTTGAAATATTTAAAGGGGTTGTTTCTATTTTTTGTGGGCTCTCTGTGCATAGTTAAACAAATTGGGGAATGATCAGACACATCCTCTGTATGGAATTTAAGATCACATTGATCAAATTCCTGAATCCAAAGGCTGTTGGCAAAAACCCAATCTATTTTAGAATAAACTCTCCCTCCCCTTTCATGCTTATTGTTCCAAGTAAATTCACACCCAGTCCAGCTCAATTCTGTTAGTTTACAGTCCTCTAAACAGTCCTTGAAGTCCTGTACTTCAGAATATGTGACTGGGGCACCTCCTTGCCTATTACCAGGTGTTAATACATTATTGAAGTCCCCCCCAACAATCCATGGTACGTTGCAGTTCAGTGCATAGTCAGAAAGGTCCTGCCACAGTTGCTTTCTTTCCTCTTTTTCATTCAGCCCATATACAAAACTCACCACAAACTCTTTTTTTTTCACTATATTAAACACTTTGCAAGTCATCATTTGCACAGATGAAAATAACACATTAACATGGAAATAATTTGGTAACCATCTAATCCAGATTCTACCTAATCTATGATTATTATGGTTGCTAATTGATTCCCACTCTGGCATGAAATTTCTCTTGCATTTTGCTAAATTAATTTCCCTAATTTTAGTTTCTAACAGAACCACCATGCCACAATTATTTTTTTTGCAGAAAAAACTCACATCTTTCTGTTTATTAGGGCCATTTAGGCCTCTCACATTCCATATAAGGATCCTATCCATGACTATTAGTCAAGATAGGAGACTTACCATGTCTTGGCACCATCTCAGGAAGCATATCCTCCTTTGATACATGTTCTGCTGTTTCCCCTTGAGTTTTCTGCTCTTCCTGCTCTTCTTTATCTTGCAGTACTTCAAATGAGTTCAGTGTCTGGGTTTGTTGGTGTTGTTGCCTGTACACCCCTCTCCCTGCTCTCTGCCCCTTCCCTGTAATTCCTGCTCTTCCTCTTCCTCTCCCTGCATTCTGCCATTGCATTGTTCTAGGGTTTGCTTGTGTTGGAGGCCTATTCTGCACAGGCACAGATTGTGCCACAGGAGCTGCAGCAGCAACTTCCTCCTGCAGTCAATTTCTCCATGCCCATGCTGCTTACAGTGGCTACAAATGCTTGGTTTCCAATCATATTCTACCTCCTGTTCCACAATGTTCCCTTTTTCATTCTTGAAATTAACTTTCTCAGGGTACTCATCTCCAATTTTCACTTCAATTAACACCCTTGCAAACTGAATTCCTACTTTTAGCTCAGTGTTCTTATCGGCCATCATTGGCCTACCCACAAGGCTAGCAATTTTGCTTAACCCCTTAGCATTCCAATACTTCACATTTAATCCTGGGAATTTCACCCAAATAGGCACTGAGGTTAATTCTTCCTTATCATAATCCACATTTTCAGACCAAGGTCTGATTATCATAGGCTTGTTGTCAAAATGGTACACTCCTTCCTGAATTACAGCATCTCTCTGTTCAAGTGTATCAAATCGAACCAGCACCAGACCATTTTTCATCATGGCTATTTCGTTCATCCCTTTTTTTGCCCAAATTCGCCTCAGAAAACCACTAAATACTGTAATTGGTGGTCGAGCTCCCATGACATAACAGACTACAGCTTTATTCCAGTAATTTATTTCAGATTCAATGTCACTAGGATTAATTTCCCCTACTGGAATTCCATCATGCATAGCAGGTTCAATAAATTCAAGTTTAAAACCGGCATTTCTAAGCTTAGTTATGTCGAATTTATCCCAGGCAGAGACCTTACCAATATCCGTGTTGTTTTGCTGAGTAGTTTGTTCTGGTTCGTCTTCTTCATTCTCAGATGAGGTATGAGTGCTCGCTTTCTCCTTCATTTTCGATAACCAGGTATTAATCTGCTCTCTAGCTAATTCCAATTTGTGTACAGTTTGTGTTTGAATTTCCGGTGTCAACACCTCTGGCGCTTCCAATTCATCTCTTAAATTGCGAACAACCCGACCTAGGTTTTCGCAGTTCATGCTCAAGCTTTGCTTTTGGTTCACAGTTTTGGTCGGACCTGGTGGGACTGAGTTTTCAACATTATCGCCTTGCTTTTCTGCTGCTCGCTTTGTCTTTTCTTTCTTCCCCATGGACTCACAGCTTCATCAATGGATGCGCGGTGGAGAGGAGAGAGGAGAGAGCATTTTAGAGAGAGAAAAGCTCCAATTTTTCGGCCCAAAAACGGGCTACATGGGTGATATTTGAGTTCGGGAATCAAGGTGACCCTCCCAGGGCACCGGGGGTCCCCTAGGGCCATAATATAGTTCCCGAAAAAGTTTCGGGCGAAAACGGCAACCCGGCCCCGGGAATGCTCTATGGGACATGTTCTGGGCAATTTTACGCAAAGTTTTCGACGTTAATATTTTTGGCCCATATCGTACAGGAGACCCCTATGGGACATGGGAGGCCGCTAGGGTCGGTTATTGGGTCCCTGATAGGCTTGTCAGGGCGATTTTACGCGATGCCAATGTTTTGGCCCAAAAACGGGCGACATGGGTGATATCTGAGTTCGGGAATCAAGGTGACCCTCCCGGAGCACCGGGGGTCCCGTAGGGCCATAATAGAGTCCCCGAAAAATTTTCGGGCGAAAACGGCAACCTGGCCCCGGGAATGCTCTAAGGGACGTGTTTTAGGCCATTTTACGCAAAGTTTTCGACGTTAATATTTTCGGCCCATATCGTACGGCAGACCCCTACGGGACATGGGAGGCCCATAGGGTCGGTTATTGGGTCCCTGATAGGCTTGTAAGGGCGGTTTTACGCGATGCCAATGTTTTGGCCCAAAAACGGGCGACATGGTTGATATCCGAGTTTGGGAATCAAGGGGATCCTCCTAGGGCACCGGGGTTCCCCTAGGGCCATAATAGAGTCCCCGAAAAAATTTCGGGCGAAAACGGCAACCGGGCCCTGGGAATGCTCTAGGGGACGTGTTCCGGGCCATTTTACGCAAACTTTTCGACGTTAATATTTTCGGCCCATATCGTACGGGTGACCCCTATGGGACGTGGGAGGCCCCTAGGGTCGGTTATTGAGTCCCTGATAGGCTTGTAAGGGCGGTTTTACGCGATGCCAATTTTTTTTTTTTGTTTTTTTTTTTTTGGTGCAAGTCAGAAATTGTATTATTGCTCTCTGTAATGTAACAAGATTACAGTCCTTAGGCAATGCAGATCCAAGGCCACCTACTAGGTAGGGTTCCTTTTTGCTACATCCCCTACTACCTTACAACCCTTCAATCTGGTGCAGCTCACTACAGGCAGTGGTTCACCCTCTCTGTAAACATTACAAAATTGTTTCTCACCATCTCTGTAAACATTACAATTTGCAAAAATTGTTTCTGACTTACAACAATATACAAAAACATAGATATCTAAAAATATTACAACAAAAACTTCTAGAAGCTGATTCATTCTTGCTTCAACTACCTGCTGTGCCCATCAAGCTGATCTACATCAATCTACTGTCTAGATCCCTGTACAGGTGCTGGAGCCCTGCATGTCTTCTGTTTTTCCTGCTAAAACCTCTATTGGAGTCAGGTCCTGCCTTTCTGCTGGGTCTGCTGTGGTAAACTGATCAGTTAAAATCTCTCTAACCATTTTTTATCCCTGCTGTTGATCTTTCTCAGCCTGCTGCATTGCTGTATTCTGATCCTCACTGTTTGCTGTATCTGCTGCATGGTCTGTGATATAGATAGACTGCTTCCCTCAAACGGGCGGTTTTACGCGATGCCAATTTTTCGGCCCAAAAACGGGCGACATGGGTGATAACTGAGTTCGGGAATCAAGGTGACCCTCCCGGGGCACCGGGGGTCCCCTAGGGTCATAATAGAGTCCCCGAAAAAATTTCGGGCGAAAACGACAACCGGGCCCCTGGAATGCTCTAGGGGACGTGTTTTGGGCCATTTTACGCAAAGTTTTCGACGTTAATATTTTCGGCCCATATCGTACGGGAGACCCCTATGGGACGTGGGAGGCCCCTAGGGTCGGTTATTGGGTCCCTGATAGGCCTGTAAGAGCGGTTTTATGCGATGCCATTATTTTGGCCCAAAAACGGGCGACATGGGTGATATCGGAGGTCGGGAATCAAAATGACACTCCCGGGCCTCGGGGGTCCCCTAGGGACATAATAGAGTCCCCGAAAAAATTTCGGCCGAAAACGGCAACCGGGCCCTGGGAATGCTCTGGGGGACGTGTTCTGGGCCATTTTACGCAAAGTTTTCGACATTAATATTTTCGGCCCATATCGTACGGGAGACCCCTATGGGACATGGGAGGCCCCTAGGGTCAGTTATTGGGTCCCTGATAGGCTTGTAAGGACGGTTTTACGCTATGCCAATGTTTTGGCCCAAAAACGGGCGACATGGGTGATATCTGAGTTCGGGAATCAAGGTGACCCTCCTGGGGCACCGGGGTCCCCTAGGGCCATAATAGAGTCCTCGAAAAAATTTCGGGTGAAAATGGGAACCGGGCCCCGGGAATTCTCTAGGGGACGTGTTCTGGGCCATTTTACGCAATGTTTTCGACGTTAATATATTCGGCCCATATCGTACGGGAGACCCCTATGGGACATGGGAGGCCCCTAGGGTTGGTTTTTGGGTCCCTGTTACGCTTGTAAGGGGGGTTTTACGCGATGCCAATGTTTTGGCCCAAAAACGGGCGACCTGGGTGATATTGGAGTTCGGGGATAAGGATGACCCTCCCGCAGCACCTAGGGTTTTCTACGGTCATGATAGACCCCCAGGAGATGTTTGGGCAAAAATGACACCCGGGCCTCGGGAAGTCGAAAATCAAAGGATATAATCCACGTTTTTTTGGCTTCCGAGATGCTCCGGACCGTAGGTGTATATTTTCACACCATATCGCACGGGACATCCCTAAGGGATATGGGAAGCCCCCAGGGTTGGTTATTTGGTCCATGATAGGCTTGTAATTACGTTTTTACAGATGCCAATGTAAGAGCCGGAACACGAAAAGCATGGGAGAGGGCCGGAATTTCCTACCCCCCAAGAGTAAGGAGTGAGGTCTCAAAATTATTTCTAATATTATAGTTAGGTCTCAAAAATATTTCCCAATTTGTTTGTAATTTTTCTGATATTATTTCTATTTATTTCCTATTTTTCAGCCTTTTTTTAATTAATAATTAAATTAAATAGCTACCTTGTGTAAAAAATTAAAAAAAAATGTTTTTCCGTAACTAAATAATATACATGAAAAGTTTGAGGTGGAACTTTTGGAAAATAATTATCCAAACTCTCAAAAACCCCAGTATGAAAGTTATGCACTGTCCATGTCTACTCCTGTCAGAACCACTAAACCTTATAAGACTCTTTAGGGGGTAGTTGCTCGAGAGAGTGCTTGTGGGTGAAGGAAGGCAAGCGACGCGACATGAAGCGCCTACCAGGCGCCGAGTAGTGTCAAGTTGTCCGCCATCATAGCCAGACAGCCACGACACCTCGGCTCAAGCACCGGGCCCCTATAAAGGGAAGGAAGGCAAGCGACGCGATGTGACGCCGCATGAATCGCCTACTAGGCGCCAAGTTGTGTCATGTTGCGTCCACTCGGGCGCTGTCGAGGTGGACGATGACTTACGGTTACGATGTGGGTATAAATGTTGGACGGATGTGATCTCCTCCGGGATCGAGCTATCCAGACGACGTCGGATAGATGTGATCTCCTTCAGGATGAGCCAGCGAGCCG
>CM076151.1:29492500-29510000 GCA_038025085.1 Tetragonia tetragonoides | reverse complement strand
CTTAAGTCAATTATAGTTTTATTACAACTTTGCCTTCGAGGGCACAAACCAAAATCCCAAATAATCCAGAGTAACCAATAATAAAAAGTTCTAAAGCAACGGCCCACATTTAACCTTCTAGCAAACCGTCCTCACTCAGCTACACCTGCACTTTGGTTTCCGTGACGGAAACAAGGTACAGAAGAAAAAGAGAAGAAACAAAAGGAAATAAAAATCAGATAAACTTAATAAACGTCGTCCATACCCAGATTAAACACTTTCGCAAACCTTACCTGGGGTTTTAGAAGAATCATTGAAATTCATTTGCATGCACAAGTAGTCATACAATCAAGCACACGCATACTCAATATTCAATTACATGCAATTCTTGCTTTAGTGATCATTCGAACACAAATAGATAAACCATCTTGATTAGAGTAATAAGAGAGCGAATAGAACAACGATTACCCATACTGTTCATAGATAGCTATAGACATGCCATGGACTTACTCTAGTGTATACTCACACTACCTCTAACATAATAATCGATATGTAGAGAAATAAATAATGGGGAATGATCCGTCCCGAACACGCTACGAGGTGTCCTTAAAAATAACTTGGGAATCACGCATCCTTAGACTATATCAATTAGATAAGTCTCGATAGCTCGACTACTCCTAGGGATCCATTAGGAGTCTTGTTCTCATTTAATTCAATTCACATACTTGCATTGATTGACCTAGTGGTACAACGAGACCACGACATACTACTTCATTTCATGCTCATGATAATGAATAATAATAACGACGATAACGACATAAATGCATATTAACAATAATCATGCTTCATATATGTCTAACGAAATTTCGGCAGCACTTCGGCAGTAAATCATGATATCCAAAATTACACTTTCACAAATAACATCCAACAACTATAATAGGCTCTCATTAGCACTCAATACTAACCCATTCCAATTAGCACATATTATTATATCATAATAATATTAGAAATTCAATATCGTCATAATTAAACATTAATTAGCATATGAACTAATTAAATTAACAAAACTTCATGAACTTGTCATACTTAATACAAATCATATTTACAGCGAAATACTAACCCATTCCATTTAGCACATATTATTATATCATAATAATATTAGAAATTCAATATCGTCATAATTAAACATTAATTAGCATATGAACTAATTAATTAACAAAACTTCATGAACTTGTCATACTCGATATAAATCATATTTACAGCGAAGAATATAATTCATATTCTCATAATTAACGACGATATAATTTAATCATGCTTAGCATATTAAATTCACAATTAATTATCAATTAGCACATAACACATCAAAATAGTTTTGATGGGGCTTTCGAAGGAGGTAGGCACAATCAATTACCTAAAAAAGCTCACTAAACAGTACGTAAGCTCCACGTACGAAGATAATCACGCTTAGTCGTTAAGCCCTAATTAAAAATAATTACCGAAACTGAGTTTATTAAATACGATAATCTAATCAGTACTGAAACTGTAAAATAATATTTTTATTAAACTCCTTGATTTATTTCAACCAATATAGGCTTTTGAAAATCCGGATTCGGGTTCCGAACGAGTACAGAAAAATAAAAATAAATAAATAAAAACTGCTGAAATTGTCAAAAACCTGCACGAAAATCACGAAAACTGCGAAACTGTAAAACCGACAGCTCAGCCCGTGAACCACCACCACGACCACCACCCATGGTGGTCCGGTGACCCCATCACCTACCACCAGCGCCAGTGGTGGTGGTGGGTCCACCGTGGTGGCTCACGGCAGCCCGTACGGAAGAGAGAGAAAAGAGAACGAAAGAGAGACAAGGAAGAGAAGGAAGATGGTGGCTCACCAATGGCGGGGCGGCGGTCACCGGAGGGCGGTGGCCTCTGGTTGTTTCTGGCAGCAAGAGGAGAGAGAAACCTCAGAGGAGAGAAACAGATGGTGAGTGCAAGAGAGGACAAGAGAGAGAGAAAGCAACGGAAGAAAGAGAAGGAAAGAGAGAGAAAGCTTACCGGCGACTTGGCAGCGGTGATGGAGATTTCGGGCGACAGCAAGGAGAAGAGGGGAGAGAGAGAACCGGGTGAGAGAGAAGGAAGAGATGGTGAGGGTTTGTTCAAAGTGTGCAAACTGAATAACTGCTCATCTTTTTCTATATATACTCACCCACAAGGGTTTTGGTCAATAAAAGTCAAGTTAGGAATAAAAGAAATATTCCCATTAATTTAATTGAATAAAATGCTCCCCGAATAAATAATAAAAGGAATATGAATTCTCTCGATCGTTAAAATCATTTAATTAAAACTCTCAAATAATTTGACAATAATAAATTCCGAAACCTCCATTATAATAATTAATATTATTATGGCTTTAATTGAATGAATCGAATCGTTATATAAATATACGATTTAAATCTCCGAAACTATTTATAAAAGAATTATAAATCGATATTATAATTATAGAAAATATTGGGGTATCAAAGTAGCCTCCTAGGTTTATTTTAGCATAAAGTTATTGTCTTTGCATTATTATTCTTTTCAAGATACTAACGGTTTTATTGATGTGCATATGCAATACATGGCGCGTTTAGCAAAGTTGGTAGGTTGGAGCGTTAATTCAATGCTTTATATCTTGTTTATGCTTGTTAATAGTATGCATGTTTATTGGATATAAATCGTGCAAAGTGATAACGTAGGTAATTTGGTTGTTCTTAACCCGCCTAGTTAATTTAGGATCATTGGACGACCGAATTTGAATGGAACCATATAGCATAAATAAATACTTGACATGGATAAGCTTAGTAGAGGCCCTTAATACGGGCGATTTAGATGAGATTCGTTTTGTTTGTTTCGTACCTACATCCCCGAACTCAATATTTAGTCCCCATGGGCATGAGTCAATTCCCAATAGAAATTGGATGCACTTTTGATGGTTTCCAATGGTTTTCTTAAAAATTGGTGGCGACTTCTTATTTGCAAATTATTGTCCTTTATAATTAATTTGAATCGCATGTGGCATATATCTAAGAACCATTAATTCTAACCAAAAATCGAAAGTGCGCCGGAAAGGCGAGGGTTCTTACGGTGGCGACTTCACTGGGGACTTTAATAAGAGGATGTAATTCGAACACTTATCCATGTCAATGATTTATTTTTATCTATTTGGTTGAATTACCGTACGTTTTTATTTTCTTAACTTTTTGCATCCATATCATTCATATTGCATGCATTATCTTTGCGAAACACCATAAACAAGAATTACCCTTCGGAATATTGTCTATGACTTAGGCCAGTGACCCACTCGGTCCGAATTGCCTTTGCACATAGTCGTGTTCCACCCCATGACCTTTACATGTTTCCATTCGAGATGTGTAAAACGGTACGTCTAGTCTTACTATGCACCCCATAGATGACAAAACGCATCCGGTCATGGGTTACCTTATCCAACCATAGTTCGTGTCAAACTATTGTATTATGTCTCATAGTCCATATCAAAGTGATGATAGTTTTATTAATTGTTTCCTTGCTATGTGATTAGTTTCCATAGGATATTAGGACTAGATTCCCCCTTACGATTCTTTTATTGAGTCCTGGTTAGGGAAGGTTTCCCTTTTGTTTGCTTGCGCGTTGAGTCAGGTTTACAAATAGAGTCTAGGATCTTATCTTTTTTGGAAGTAGAATTCCTGTATGACTCCGATGATGCTAGTGACCATGTTAGGAAGACGTTCCTTTCCATAAGAATTAGATTGCATGAAAATAATATATTCCCATCAATGATCTTTCACCAAAGAAAAAAAAGAGTCCAATTTTATCCTATATGCAAGTCAAGAGTATATCTTTTCCTTAAATTAGGGAATTTCATCCCATATGCAAGTCAAGAGTATTTATAATGCTAATAGAGTCGAAAGATCATTGATTAGAATATGCTATTCACATAAAATCGCGTCTTACCTAAAAGATCACCATGTTGAGGATTAGTGCTAGATTCTCTTCCCACATTTGTTTTAAAATAAAACTCTTTTTTTTATTACTATGTGGAGGTTCCTATTTATTTTCTATTTTCTTAAACGGGCCTATTTATGTCCAGAATTGGTAGAAGTAGAGATCCTGGTCCTAGGGAGTGGGAGAGAGACGAGTCCAACAAAAGGTTAGTCCGCAAGTTGTCGTTCGAATCTTCACCACAAGCACAGTTCGTGGGCCCCGTTTGGCTCGATTACCTTCGCACACCGCCACTGTCACCTCAAGCCTCACCACCCGACTCGCCTAAGTCTGTTATCTCTGGAGACGCTGAGAGAACCGCTGAGCAAAAGATGGATGACCTTTTAGCCCTAATGGTCGCCATGAATGCTAGATTCAGTGATATGTTAGCCCGTGTCGCCAAGTTGGATCCCCCTACTAAGGATGACGATGAGCCCAAGCCCGATGGGGAAAAGGCCGAACCCTCCACTAAAGAGGTCCAAGAACATCAAGCCAAGCTGAACAGGCTTGGAAATGTCTTAGGCAAGAGTCGCGCCTTCAACGACATGATCATCAATTCTGAAGGCTATGCTCCCCACATCAAGGGAAAATTGCCCACTAAGTTCACCATGCCTGAAGTTCCCACATTCAAAGGAACCGACGATCCACAAGATCACATTAGAGTTTTTACTACTGCATTGGGCCTTAGAGGAATTGAACAAGAGCTCTATGTTTACCTCTTTTTCCAAACCTTGGATCCTGCTGTCAGGGCCTGGTTCTTCAAGTTGCCCACCCAAAAGTTGGAAAAATGGGAAGATCTATCCACATTATTCCTTCAGAGATATTCTGACAATGTCTTACCACCCATGACATTAAGAGAGTTGGACATCACCAAGCAAGGTGATAAAGAAGGGTTCACTAGTTTCGTGAGAAAATGGAGGACTAAGGTAGCCGAAATGATTGATCGCCCATCAGAAAGGGATCAAATCAGAATGTTAGTCCAAAATTTGGCATCTGAATACCGTGAACACATGAAGTTTCAACCCATAACCACCTATGCCCAATTAACTGAAGTAGGCATGGCCATTGAAGATGACCAACTCCAAAGGGGGAAGAACAAGATCACTTACAATAACAACACAAGTGGATATAAGGATAAAAAGTACACTAATACGAACCCTGCCTTTACAAGTAGAGGAAATGAAGTGAACGCCATAGCTGATAGGCGCCGAAGAAGGTACACTCCCTTCGGAATGACTTATGTCAAAGCTCTAGACAAGTTGATCAAAGGAGACTATCTACATCCGATTGGGCCTACTCCCGATCCACCTACAGAGAAAAGGTCACCATATTGGAACGAGTCCGCATTCTGCAAATAGCATAGGGGGCGTGGGAACGACACTGAAAAGTGTTACACTCTCAAAGTTAAAATCCAAGACTTATTTGATAATGGCACAATACCATTGCCTAAAGATGCACCACCACACAGCAACAACAATAATCCCCTTGGGAATTCCTTTGCCATTGACATAGAAGAAGGGTTTGATCCATGCTATTTGATCATACTTATTGGGCAGGCCATACCACCATACCCAAGCCCAAGATCCACACTGGACGTTTGCGGCCTTTGGGATAGTGATGAGGAAGATAATGGGGCATATACTGATCCAGAAGATGTGTTGACTCTTCAAGTCCATGACATAGCTAATAGCAAAGCCTGGTATGATATCTCCGATGACGAGAAAGAAGAAGACGACAAAGCCCTAAACTATCTCACTAGGTCAGGACGCCAATTCAGGCCCGAAAACATCTACATGGATCCATCTCAAATCCAACCCGTAGAGCCTGTAGCTATCCCCAATAGGGATTCGGCCCAAAGAGAAATGGCAAAAGAGGACGATGGGACCAACATCCTCAAGCAACTACAAAGAACAAAAGCTGAGATATACATTTGGCAACTGTTGACCACTTCTATCACTCATAGAAGGGCCGTGCTAGAGGCCCTGAATGCAACTACCATTTCTCCAAATGCCACTCCTGAAGAGGTAGTCAACCTTCTTGTTCAAGGAAGGTCATCTACACCCATCACTTTTTCTGACAAAGACCTTCCTCTTGAAGGCATTCACCACAACAAAGCCCTTTATCTTACTGTAATCTGTCAACAAAGACAAGTCACTATGACTTTAGTCGACAATGGCTCTGCTGTAAATGTATGCCCCTTGAGGGCTGCTGAAAACACCTCAAAATAGACTGCAACAATCTCGCGCATTCCGCACAAGGGCTAAGGGCTTATGATAATTCTAAAAGGAATGTATTGGGTACTTTCTCCATGAATATCAATATCGGGCCCATCGAGAAAATGATCCAGTTCCATGTAATCGACATTCCGGCCACCTTCAACCTACTCTTAGGAAGGCGTTGGTTACACGGGCTAAATGCTGTAGCCTCAACCCTGCATTAAAAAGTAAAACTATCCTTGGCAGGATCCACCTTGGAAGTCTGCGCCGATACCATGGTAGCCCAGATTGAGAAAGCTCCATTCCTAAAGATAGAGCATAATGAGCAAGACGAGGAGTTATGGGGTTTTGAGAAGATAGCCTTCATAGAAACAATAAAGCCCACCACTTTGGGCCCTCATCCTAAAGTAGCTCAAGCCTCTTGGAACACTAAGATCAAAAATGATTTATTTGGGCTAGGCTATAGGCCCATAATGCAAGAAGTTAGAGCCTACATATCCAAGGAGATGGCTAAGAAAAGAGCCCGCGCGGCCAACAAACCTATTCCACACAACATGGACCCTTACCCCCTCACCCTCAACGGGCAATTTCTTCAAGAAGGTGACCCATATACTTACTATGGATTCCCTGAACCATACACAATTAACGGGATCCTAACGCCAGGCTTTGAGGCATTCCAAGACTGCTTCACCATGAGTGAGGACACACCCATACCTCCTAATGAGGGCCAATCCACTAAAGATTGGTCTAATGACATGGCACCCAACGACTTTGGGCTCTTGTTCGGCGAAGAACGTCGTCAGTACGACGAAACCACTACCAAACTTCCCCTTACTGTGCTTTTTAATGAAGGTTTCGACCCGACCAAGCTGATCGCCCCAATCATGCCCGACCGCACCACCTGGAAGCACGAGACGAATTGGACTCCAGTCAAGGGAGCCAAGTACAAGTTCACCATCCGCAACGGTCCTACAGGAGGGCCCATCTCTGATTCTGAGTCTGATTCCGAGTCCGAGTCTGATTCTGAGTCTGTTATCCTAGAAGTGTCGGGTAGTCCACCCCAGTCTATTCCTGCTAAGGTCCTTAGTGATGACCTCATTGATGTATTGTCCGCTTCTATTTGTATTATGAACGTCGATTTTGCTTACTCGGATTGCCTCACCACTAATAATTCAGAAAATATAACGGAATTGCCAAAAGAAGTTATTAAAGCACTAATCGAACATGAGCAAAAGACTTCGATACTCGAAGAAACGGAGACAATAAACATTGCAACTAAAGATGAGCCTCGCCACGTGCAAATAGGCTTGTCTTTGACATCTAATGAACACGAACAATTCGCAACACTCCTAAAGAATTATACAGATGTTTTCGCCTGGTCCTACAAGGACATGCTAGGCATAGACCGCAAAATTACTCAGCATACCATTCCACTAAACCCCGACTGCAAACCAGTCAAACAAAAGTTGAGAAGAATGAAGCCAGAATGGGCTCTTAAGATCAAAGAAGAAGTCCAGAAACAACTAGAGGCAGGCTTCATAAGAGTGGCTAATTACCCCGATTGGGTAGCCAACATTGTCCCAGTCCTGAAAAAGGACGGACGGGTCTGAATGTGTTTATACTTTAGAGATTTAAACAAAGCAAGTCCAAAAGACGACTTTCCCTTACCTCATATAGACGTCTTGGTGGATAACACCGCCGGACACACCCTTCTGTCATTTATGGACGGGTACGCAGGATATAACCAAGTCCTAATGGCCAAAGAGGACGAAGAGAAAACCACTTTTATCACACAGTGGGGCACTTATTGCTATACAGTAATGCCGTTCGGGCTTAAGAATGCGGGAGCCACATACCAAAGAACCGCTACGACCTTACTCCATGATATGATGCATAAAGAGGCTGAAGTGTACGTAGATGATATGATCATAAAGTCCAAAGACAGAGAAGGGCATGTACCCTCACTTCAAAAGTTCTTTGACAGGCTTAGGAAGTACAATATGAGGCTTAATCCCAAGAAGTGCGCATTCGGAGTTACATCCGGCAAGCTTCTAGGATTTGTCATAAGCACTAGAGGAATAGAAATTGATCCATCCAAGATCAAAGCCATAATAGACATGCCAAGTCCAAAGACAGAAAAAGAAATAAAAGGCTTTTTAGGGAGAATCCAATACATTAGCAGGTTCATCTCCAAGTTGACTATCACTTGTGAGCCCATATTCAAGAAACTCAAAAAAGAAGTAAAGACGGAATGGGACGAGCAATGGCAAAAGCTATTTGACAAAATTAAGGCCTACTTATCCGAACCACCTGTTCTAGTACCGCCCATCCCAGGCATGCCTCTAATCCTATACCTTACGATTACAGAAACATCAATGGGGGCCATGTTAGCCCAAGAAGTGGATAAGGAAGAGAAAGCTATATACTATGTAAGCAAGAAATTTCTGGAATATGAAACCCGCTATTCATCCCTAGAAAAGACATGTTTAGCTTTGGTAGCAACTACCAAAAAGCTGCGATATTACATGCTCCAACACACGATCCACATAAGATCGAGAGAAAATCCTTTGAAGTACATATTCGAAAAACCCATACTAAATGGTAGAATAGCAAGGTGGACCGTTTTCCTCTCAGAGTTCGACCTTAAATTTGAATATCAAAAAGCCATAAAAGGGCATGCTATCTCGGAATACCTAGCCGACCAAGCCATAAATGAACCAGATCACAAGGATGAATATCACTTCCTAGACGAAGGGGTTATGACCTTAGACACTGAAACTTTGCAGCTATACTTCGACGGAGCGTCCAACCAAAAGGGTTTTGGGGTAGGAATACTGGTAGTATCCCCTGAAGGTGTACATACACCTATTTCAGTCAAACTGGACCGAGAGGTTACAAATAATGGCGCTGAATATGAAGCTTGCATAATAGGACTGCAATCCGCCCTAAGCCTTGGCATTAAGACACTCCGAGTCTATGGGGACTCGTCACTCATAATTAACCAAATTTCCAAAGTATGGAAGGTTAAAAGTGAATCCCTGGCACTCTACCAGGAATACTTAGATAAGATCGTAATGTATTTCAACCAAATACACTTCACATACCGTCCACGAGAAGATAATCAATTTGCAGACGCCTTGGCTCAGTTAGCAAGCATGATTAACATACCCAAAACTAATCGGATGATGCCCATCTGCGTACAAAGAAGATCCGAGTCTTCATATTGCGACACCCTGAAAGTGTTCCACGATGAAGAAGACGAGTGGTACACCGATATAAAGAATCTACTTGTTTACCAATCCTACCCTCCTGATTCTAGCCCTAGGGGCCAGAAAGTACTCAGAAGGCTCGCGGCCCAATTCTTGGAAGTACAGGGTCAAATATACAAGAAAAGCCCAAACGGAGTTAACCTTCGCTGCCTAGGTACTGAAATGGCCCATAAGGTCTTAAGAGAGGTACATCCAGGAGTATGTGGACCGCACATGAACGTTATGAGGCTATCTAGAAATATAATAAGGCTTGGGTATTATTGGATAACGATGGAAAAGGACTGTTGTGAGTTTGTCAAAAGATGCGTACAATGCCAAACCCATGCAAATCTGCAACATCTACCACCAAGCCCATTATATACCTTCACCTCACCTTGGCCTTTCTCAGCTTTGGGAATCGACATCATCGGTAAAATAACCCCAACGGGAAAAGGGGGCCACGAATATATCCTAGTCGCAATCGACTACTTTACTAAATGGGTTGAGGCGCAATCATACGCGAAGCTCAAAGCAAAGCATGTGGTTAAATTCATTAAGAATGAGTTCCCCATGAAATCATCAGTGATAATGGGTCACACTTCATGAAAGAAGTAATTGAGCTTTTAACCCAGTTTAAGATCCAGCATCGAAAGTCATCTCCCTACAGACCGCAAACAAACGGTACAGTAGAGGCAGCTAACAAGAACATCAAGAAAATCATTGAAAGAATGTCTGAAAATTATCATGACTGGCCAGACAAGTTGCCATTCGCACTTTGGGGTTATAGAACATCAGTTTGCGCATCAACGGGAGCAACACCATACTACCTGGTTTACAGAATGGAAGCCGTATTACCAATCGAACTAGAGATCCCATCTCTAAGGATCGTTTTAGAAATTCAAATTCCAGAGGTAGATTGGGTCCAACCCCGCTATGACCAATTAGTCCTGCCAAACGTGAAAAGGTTGCAAGCTTTGCACAATGTCAGAATCTATCAAAAGAGACTAACTAGGCACTTTAACCAAAGGCTCAAAATGAGGGACCTTAAGGTTGGAGACTTAGTACCTAAGAAGTAAGGGCCAATGTCACTGACCCAAGAGGCAAATTTTGACCCAACTGGTCAGGCCCGTTTATCATCACAAAGATCTTAACAGGTGGCGCTGTAAGATTGGCAGATTTAGACGGGATCAAATTTAGTCAATGGATAAACATGAATCAGTTAAAAAGGTTCTATGCTTAGGCAAGACACCCAATATAACACTTTCGAGAGGCCCACATAAGGCTAACTAATCCCGAAAAAAAAAATAATAAAAAAAAATAAAAACGGGATTGAATGTTAAAAAAAAAACGGATAAGAACTACGAGTTGCCTGATTCCCCTAAAAGGATACGTAGGACAACCCAATGTCAATTGGGCCCGGCCACTTCATCAATTTCGCATTTAAAAGTTGTTAAAATTTGTGCACATAATAAACACAAGGTTGCAATAATAAAACAAGCATGTCTTCATAAATAATAATAAAGTCCATTACAAGACTTGGCAATTCCTAAATAATAAAAACAAATTAACTAAAAAAAAAAACGAAGGGCACATCACCCTTATTGAATTTAAAGCAAATAAAAGGCAATCCTAAGCTAGACATGCTCCAAAAAAGTATTTCCTAACAGACTACTCCGTAGCTTCGGTAGTAGGGACAACATCCTCCATGGGTTCATCAACCTTTGGGCCTTCCACCTCGCGTTCCTTGGGAGCCCATCTCTCTCGGACCACAGGCTCTTCTTCTTTTTAAGCCTCCACTAAAGGATCACTTGTAGAGGCTTCATGGTCGTTGGCCCGAATTCGGGGCTCCTCCTCCGGCTTAGTAGTAATCTTGGCTAAAGCTTTCTTGGCCTTCGTGTGAAGAACACTTTTCACATGCTTGACTCCCTTTTACTTACCCTTCCCTTTGGGATCATTGGGGTTAGAAGGCCTTAAGCTAGCCTTGACCGATTGGGCCTTATGATCATCCTGCTGGATTTCCTGCATGCACGACGACCTTCCGCAGTCTTACAATCCATCCAAGCTTCATAAGCCGAAGATGTGGCCGTTGGGGCCTTGATATGAGGAATAGTCCACTTGGGACGATGATCCCATGCACACTCCCATGATCTCACCATACTAATAGTCAAAACCCGGGTTGCAGGCGCAACACTATCCTTCTATGGGATGATCTGGCGTTTCCCATATTGCCGCATGATACGGCTAGGAAATATCCCGTCTCCTTGCTACATCCAATCGCTGATTTTAAGCCCCACCACTTGACAGTCCATCTCAGCAAAGGGCAAGTTTTAAGATATCCGCGCCATTCATCAATGGTTGATTCATAATAAAGTCTTTGACGGGCAGGAAACTGCTTTGGTTGGTATTTGAGCGCATTAGCCGGCCTCTCAATGAAGCACATATGCTCCAAAAGCTCCAAAAGCCATATCTACAAAAAAAAAAAAACACAAACACAAAAATAATAAAGTTAGGTATCCATTAAAGATCCAAACTTTACAAAAAATCCAAAGTAGTTATTCACGCACTCACTTGAAGGAGAAGAGGACTTCCCATCCATCCACCATGCGATGGTTCTTGTTTCTTGCGGTCCAAGCACATTAGGGTTTCACCAAGAACAAGAGACATAGGGGTAAAAGCGTTTTGAATTTGTTCAACAATTCTAAGCATACAAGTTTAACCATTATTATCTCCACCAACAAAGAGGTACCTATGTAAGAGACATAAGATAAAAGCACGCCTATAATATGTCTTATTATGATCATCCCTTACCTTGGGGAAAAAGATGTCAATCACACCATTAAGGTCTAGTTCACCGGTTCTAGCCACAGAAGAGACTTGTGTTGGGGATAAACCAAGATACCTCTTATAGTAGCCTTCAAGATTGGCCCCAAGCCATGGACTTGCAGGAGCTTGATCATGAGGGAAGCCAATCATGGCGGCAATTTCTCCGGGAAGAGGACACATTTCGTTATACCCGAATCTAAAAACATGAAGCTTGTCATCCCAAAATTCAACCGCAGCCTCAAGAAGGTTCCAGACAATTTGAACTTGCTTCAGATGGAAGAGGGCATTCAAGTGACAGGGTACAAGTCTCATCCTCTATTCAAGGGTCATGGATTGCAACCACTTATCGAACTTAACTTCAAAACATGTCATGGCTGAATTCTAAATTAATTGGAGGTTTCTCTCTCTAAAATCTCTCTATTGCTATGGAATTATAAAGGTGATGTCCCAAAATCGGACTAACCCAAGGCTTATATAGGGCTCGCACGAAAAAAGACGAAAATAAGGCAACCCGTCGAAAAAAAAGGGTTCAGCGGCCCACATGACAGCAGCCGAAGGCTCGACGGCCATGATAGGGTAGCCAAGGCCCGATGGCCCAGCCGCTGAGCTTCAACGGCCAGCCGCCGAAACACAGCGGCCAGCCTCTCAGCTTCAGCGGCCCCACTTTTGACCCCCGCTCCTTCGCGTCAGCCGCTGAGCGCCCTCCTTCGGCCGCCGAGCCTCTTTTTCGAGACAGCACTCTTCTACCCGATTTTGGACACTTTCCCCAACCATTTTGGACTCCAATTTGGCTCAGTTTTCTATTTTTCTATTATTTTTTTTATTTCCTTAATTATTTATGGGAACTCCACAATTTCCTTATTTCTTTTTGGATGATTACCATCTTTTATTTTTTATTACTCTTTTTTCTACTTATTGGTTTCATTTCATTTTTGCACCCCTTTCTTTTTTTCATTTTTTTTAGGGGGGATAGGGTACACTCAATTTTAACTTTTTGGCTGTACCCTTTTTTTGCTACATGGCTATTACTTGCGCTTTCTGCTTGACTACCTGTGCATTTGCATTAGCCTAATTATATGCATGGACCAATTAAACAACAATATATTACAGCAAAGTCCGAATGTTTGTTCAACACAAATATTAAAAAATGTGCTTCATACAAATACATGGTCATAAAAATCATCGCTCATGTCAGCATCCGAGCAGAGCACCTCAAAATGATCCTCCGACCTCCGTGGCTCATCACCAAACATGGACGCCACTAACTGGCCAGGGTCAAAGGAAGAATGACGGGCAGTCTCCCGGTACGAACACCCCTCTCCAGCATAACTCGAATCATACCCCCACGAAGAATGAGGAGGCATGGTAGGCATCATAGGAGCAGGGACAGGGGGCTGGTAGTAAAGACCGCCATAAGGAGCATACCCTGCATACCCAGGATAAGAGGGATACATCGGCATAGGCATAGGAGTAGTCTCCACAAACTGAGCCATCCTACTCCCACAAGGACGGTCCGTCCGATGCACAGGCTCCCTCTCTCTTCGAGGACTCTCCCTCCGAGGGCTCCTCTCACGAGAAGGACTACGCTCAGGCAAGCTCACAACCTCATCATCCGACAGTACCACATGTCGTGACCGACGATACTCAACCTGCAACCCACCAAACATATAAGATACATTTCTCAAAGCATACAACTTTGAAAATGCAAATCAAGTTTACCTTATCCAAGTCAGCTGTCGAGCAGGTGCCCTTCGAAAGAGATCGGGATATCAAGGACTTCATAGCATGCATCATCTTGAAGAGCTTCCCGGTCTGCTCACGGTCAAGCTGCGCAAAGAAAAGTCAATACAAGCATAAAAGCAGTAAAAATCACATGTAACAGGAAAAATTTTGAATTTACCCCTGATGCCCAACGGGGAGAGGAAGGCCCTGGATGTCCTCATCAAGGTCCTCCGTCATCGGGACCTCTCCCCAACACTCCTTCCCGCCATAATCACGACCTCGGACCCGCATATCCGGGATATCCACATCAACATCATCAACCCGTGGCTCCTGCAAAGCAAAGTACGTCAGCAAACCAACAAAGCAAGAAAGGCATAAAACGACAAATAAAGTGTTCTTACCGTCAAATCCACAAATGAAGGCATGAGGCGATCACGACAGTACTGCTCGTAGTGCCCCGCAAGGTCCTCCGCAGGCTCCCTCAAATACCGCATAGCATCCGAGCCCACCATGGCCTCCGTGACCTGCTCGCGAGACAAGCACCTCACCAAGAACATGGTCGACGGAGGATCCAAGGGAATCCTCGGGCCCGCCACGTCAGGATAAACCTGACGGAAGATCCGCTCTCCCAAATACCACTCAAAGAAAAACGGACCCGCAATTAGGATCCTTTGGCGGTCTATCGCCCTAGATGCTAGGACAGCATCCAAAGCCAACTCATGGTACTTCGCCCAAGGAAAGTAGTCAATCTACACAAACACGCAACATAAGATATTTCCACACCAAGAAATACAACCCATGCAATGAAAAGCAAAATTGCGTTAACTTGTGCCAATCTAGGCGAAGGAGGGCCTCCCTATACTGCTGAAGAGTCTGATAAGGCGCAGGACCCCTATGACGCCACGCCCTGCAAACCGGGAAATCCAACTCCCAGCCCATAGGCGCGATGTCCGGGAAATGCTCAAAGAACCAAGGCTACATCGAAACATGAAATTAAGCACCATACACGTAAATCATGCAAATCACGAAAAATAGATACAAAATGCAAAACGCACCTGCAAGGCCTTACAGAAACCGCACAAGCTCACGAGAGGAAGAGTCGACTGCTTGTATCCCTCATCATTCACGCGGCAAGCAAACCGCATGCACCTCAAGAGGTTGGCATAGCCCGGCAACCCCCAGTTGTACTCTCTCACCCTCTTCCAGTCCAACAAGCTAGGGAGGTAAATAGCATGGATACGCTCCCCCGTGTCACCAAAGATGGTGGTAGCAAGGAGGTAGGCGATAAACATCCTCGCCTTCTGCTCTACCAAGGTATTCCTCTTGTACCTCGCATCAGTCAAAGCAGCGTAGAGCTCGCTATAGGGACGATAATGATGACCCCAGGTGTTCGCCCAAGGGCCAAACAACTCCACCATCTCCGTCTTACGTTTCCAAATGGAAACGTCATACACAATGGGCGTACCCACACAAGGTACCCCAGTCAATATAGCAAACTCCGACGGAGTGATCATCATCTCCCCATTAGGGAAGTGGAACGTGTTGGTAGTATTCCAAAAACGCTCCAAGGACAAGCGGACAATGCACCTCTTGACTTGCTCAACCGAGTCCGCCGCTTTCAGAAGGGGCCCAAACCCCGCACCCAAAACTGCACTTTGCACCTCTTTGGGCAAAACCTTAAAATGTCTCACCGAAGAGCCCTAATTACCATGGGGCTTCAAATTCCCATCGGGTTCCTATGATCAATTTGCAACCCCTTATGTTCATATTTCAATCAAATGTTCAATCCTAAGCATGTTTCTAAGTTCGTTCAAGCCGCACAAGATCACATGCGCTACAAACTTGACAATTGCATACATCTCTACACAAATTGTACTCAAGGCAAAGCACATAAACTAAAATTCAATGCAAAAAACTATGAATTCAAAGTTTGAGGCTTACCACAAACTTGGAAGCACGGGAACTCAAGTGAGTCTCCGATCGAAAGAGCAACTCCGAGCGATCCCAAACAATGTCGGGCATCCTATCCGTCCGCGTGTATCGATCTTGAGGAAAAGCCACATTAGGCTTCCTCTTTGAAGGCTTCACATGGGAAGGAAAAGCTTTGGTGAAGATGTTAATTTCTTCAACCTCCTCCCGAACCTCGGCCCTTCTACTTCTCTTCTTCGCCAATCTAGGAGCCATGAAAAAAGATGAACAAGCTAGCAAAGACAAACAAGCAACAATGGAGAATTGAGATTTTCTCTCTCCAAGGGTTTCAAAAACCCACTCTCAAATTCACCCCCAAATTTATGAGAAATCACAAATAAACTTCAAATTATGCAAAGATTATGCAAAGCCAAGCAAATGCAAGCAAAAAGAAGCAAATTTGAGCAAATTTGGGCAACAAATGAGGTTTGGGCAACAATGGAGGTAGAGAGAGAGTCTCGAATTTTTGGGGAAGAAATGACCCAAAATTCGGCTCCCTCACATAATACCCGTTTTATGGCCACTGAACCGGCCCGACGGCCCCTCTCTTGGCCCTCGCACGACAACTTCAGCCGCCGAGCCTTCGACGGCCCTACGCATGGTCGCCGAACCCACTTTCGCATTCGCCCCTCTTGGGGCGGGCCCACAAGTTCAAATTCCGCACGGGATTGCATTTCTCGACCGTCGAAAGCCCGGGAGATTCAAATATGTCACACAAATTGACTCTTTTGCCCCCACAGCTTGGTTTTCTTATCCCAAGGACCCGACATTATCTATTTTTGCAGGCGCGAGCCTTATATCTAATCTGTTGCAGGCACAGGCACTTTATTTTATTTTGCAGGCACAATTTTCCAAACACAGGCATCACTAAAGCAGAGCAACACACCGCTCTTTAACGTTGAAGCTATCAAAATTAGCGTCACGTCGGCATCCTTAAAGCAGGGCAACACACCGCTCTTTGACGTTGAGACTATCAAAATTAGCGTCACGTTAGTATCCGCAAAGTAGAGCAACGCACCGCTCTTAATACAAAGCAAGTAACCCTGACCACAGGTGGTCAAGAGTTTATCTTTTCTTCTTTCTAACATAAAACATTTCAAAAGAAAAACATTGCAGGCATTTTTAGCAAATACTTTGACCTTCGCTTTTACAAGCTCGGCCAAAGTGGGGGCTTCTGTAGACACCCTAATCGGTTCTCATCCCCTGACACCGCAACGCCCGATGATGATGGTAATAGATTAACATGGACGTAAGTAGAAAAGGACATTGCTCGGAAATCTAGACCAAATCCCTTGCAACCTAAGTCTTTGGATGACGCTTGTTATAAGGATTCCAACGCCTTTGACCTTGCCTCAATCAGGTTCCCGGATCAAGAGATATCGCGTCTTGAAGATTTGGGTCAAAACCGCTCAATCCCGGCCCCTTGGGTCAGCCCAAGGGAAATTTTGTAATTTATAGAGCACCAAAAAGTCAAAAACCCTAGTCACGCGCGCGCCGTCAGGTCCAGCGGCTGACGCGACCTGT
>CM076151.1:29485000-29487500 GCA_038025085.1 Tetragonia tetragonoides | reverse complement strand
TGATAGGCTTGAACGGGCGGTTTTATGCGATGCCAATATTTTGGCCCAAAAATGGGCGACATGGCTGATATCTAAGTTCGGGTATCAAGGTGACCCTCCCGGGGCACCAGGGGTCCCCTAGGTCCATAATAAAGCCCTCGAAAAAATTTCGGGCGAAAACGGCAACCGGGCCCCGGGAATGCTGTAGGGGACGTGTTTTGGGCCCCCGAACGCAATGTTTTCGACGTTGCCTCAAGATGTTGAATTTGTATTTTTTTTGTTGCCCTAACTTTTGCCTAGGCCGCCCTTTCGGGTTTTCAACCTAACGGGCTCATTTTTTTTTTGCCTTAGATGAGAATGGGGGAATGGGAGAACTCCTTATGGTCATGTGACAAAGTGGTTGTCGTGGCCGGACCTCCTTGAGGTTTCCTACGTATCCAGTTTATGGAATCAGGCCAACGTAGTTCAGGACTATACAATTGAATGGTCGTACCTCTTCGAGGGCTTTTGGGTTGTAATGTCAGGCTGGGTTAAGGTGTCAAAGAAAGGATAAAGGCTCGAATAAACCCAATGTAAATCCCCTCCCCAAAGTATGCTAGATGGTATAGAAGTTTTTGATCTGGGCAAGGTGGCTAAGGGACCTATGTTTAGGTAACGTCACCGTTTGGTTGTGCTTGAAGTGTTTGCACTCTTTTGGATCTTTGATCGCTCTCGAATTTTTTTCTCTATTGTTTTTTTTGTTCTCAAACTTTTGAGTTCTTTCTCTTCTTTTTATTTTTTTTTTGGTATTTCTTTCGGTGGCTTTGTTTGTAGGTCGGTCCACCTTGCCTAGAAGGTTGCTTCTATTCTCATGTCGCACACACCCATTTCCCGGGTAAGGATGATGTGGTTAAGAAATGAAAGGCTATGTGTTTGGCTCAAGGGGGTTGCAAGTGGTAATTATGTATAGGATAGTAAAGGATATTGATGTGAGGTGCCAAATGAATGCCTCCTGTCCTCGGCACGGACGGTTCAACTGTAGGTCCTCTATGGAAAATGATCATTAGGGAGTCTTTGTTTAATGGCTTTCACAATAAAGGCTTTCTTTTGATTTTTTCTTTGAATTTTTTTTTTATTCCATGATAGGCAACTTAAGTTCGTCATAGAATTGAACAAAGAACAATGATGGGAATCAAAATGCAATCTTTATTGAATCGAAGAAAAGCATTACACGAGAAGTAAGGTAGACTCTATGAACGAATTGAAAGGAAAAAACTAGACATCGTTAAACTCGACTGGACTCAACTATACTTGCACGCTAGGAAACTTCGACTCTCTTCAACTTCTCTAGAACAGGCTGTTCAACGGGACACGAAGGACAGCCCCCTGTAGATACTTGCGTTGTTCACGACTTAAGTGGAATTCTTAAGAAGGTTATCTTCAATTAGGATGCCCACAACATAGAGCTGGCTGTAGGAGTCAATTTCTTGATACTTGAGGGGTTCCTTGTAAGCAGGTTGCAAGTTCTTGATGAGTTCACGGATTTGATCAGCATGCGATGGTCGCTCAACCAGTTCGGCTATCTTTAGCTTCCAACGCCTAAGAAAGGCAGTGAATCCCTCATCTTCTTCTTGTTTGGTGATCTCTAACTCTCGAAGGGTCATAGGTAGAGAAACATTTTCCTTGTAGCGTGCAAGGAAGACTGTGGTAAAACCGGACCAAGTTGGGTAGCTTTCCAGATCTAGGGAGTAGAACCATCCTCGAGCATGTGTATCAAGGGTCTAGGCAAACAGATAGACATAGAGTTTCTTGTTGATTCCCCTTAGAGACATAGCAGTAGTGAAGGATTTCAGGTGATCCTGCGGGTTGTCGACTCCCGTGAAGGTGGGTACTTCAGGCATAGAGAATTCGGCCGGAATCGGAATCGGAAGGGATCCTTGTGTCTTCTTCTCTTTTCCTCTCGATATGTTCAACCTTGAGTCGCAGCCTTTCCAACTTACTCATGAGCTCATCAAACCTCTCGTCAGTAGTTCTGACCATGGTGAAGTTTGGGGGTGTGATTGGTGAGGTAAGGGATGTATTGAGTGGTGGCGAGCTTTGTGGTGGTGATGGATTATGGGGTGACGGCCTTTTGGAATGTGGTGGTGTCTTGGGAGTAGCTTGTATACGAACCAATCTGTCGGACGATCGAGCCCAACCTTTGTCATCGTAAGTCTTCCTCGAGCCCCCAATCCTGAACACAAGTCTCAACTTAGAAAGACGCCAAAGAAAGGACTTGAAAACAAAGACTCGTTATTTTTGGAAGACCCTCGATAGTTCCTAAGGTGAATGTGCCTATGGACGTCTATATATGAACTCGAATGCGTGATGATGACAATGCAACGACAGAGTTCGACAACAATACGCAAGAAGCATGACGGACTGACCTTGACATGTATGACAATGTATGGATGCTTCCCAGAATGACCCTAGAGCACTCAATGAATGACTTGTCTAAACTTCTAGTGTATGAGACGTAATGAACAAATGAGACATTGATGAA
>CM076151.1:29457500-29475000 GCA_038025085.1 Tetragonia tetragonoides | reverse complement strand
GGTCGGTTATTGGGTCCCTGATAGGCTTGTAAGGGCGGTTTTACGCGATGCCAATGTTTTGGCCCAAAAACAGGCGACATGGGTGATGTCTGAGTTCGGGAATCAAGGTGCCCCTCCCGGGACACCGGTGGTCTCCTAGGGCCATAATAGAGTCCCCGAAAAAATTTCGGGCGAAAAAGGCAACCGGGAATGCTCTAGGGGACGTGATCTTGGCCATTTTACGTAATGTTTTCGACGTTAATATTTTCGGCCCATATCGTACGGGAGACTCCTATGGGACATGGGAGGCCCCTAGGGATGGTTATTGGGTCCCTGTTAAGCTTGTAAGGGCGGTTTTACGCGATGCCAATGTTTTGGCCCAAAAACGGGCGACATGGGTGATATCTCAGTTCGGGAATCAAGGTGACCCTCCCGGGGCACCGGGGGTCCCCTAGGGCCATAAATGAGACCTTGAAAAATTTCGGGCGAAAACGACAACCGGGCCCCGGGAATGCTCTAGGGGACATGTTCTGGGCCATTTTACGCAAAGTTTTCGACGTTAATATTTTCGGCACATATCGTAAGGGAGACCCCTATGGGACTTGGGAGGCCCCTAGGGTCGGTTATTAGGTCCATGATAGGCTTGTAAGGGCGGTTTTACGCGATGCCAATGTTTTGCCCCAAAAACGGGTGACATGGGTGATATCTGAGTTCGGGAATCAAGATGCCCCTCCTGGGCCACCGGGGGTGCCCTAGGGCCATAATAGAGTCCCCGAAAAAATTTCGGGCGAAAACGGCAACCGGGCCTCAGCAATGCTCTAGGGAACGTGTTCTGGGCCATTTTACGCAAAGTTTTTGACGTTAATATTTTCGGCCCATATCGTACGGGAGACCCCTAGGGTCGGTTATTAGGTCCCTGATAGGCTTGTATGGGCGGTTTTACGAGATGCCAATGTTTTGGCCAATAAACGGGTGACATGGGTGATATCTGAGTTCGGGAATCAAGGTGCCCCTCCCGGGGCACCGGGGGGTCCCCTACGGCCATAATAGAGTCCCCGAAAAAATTTCGGGGGAAAATAGCAACCGGGCCTTGGGAATGCTCTAGGGGACGTGTTCTGGGCCATTTTACACAAAGTTTTTGACGTTAATATTTTCGGCTCATATCGTATGGGAGACCCTTATGGGACATGGGAGGCCCCTAGGGTCGGTTATTGTGTCCCTGATAAGCTTGTAAGGGCGGTTTTACACGATCCCAATGTTTTTGTCAAAAAACGGGTGACATGGGTTATATCTGAGTTCGGGAATCAAGGTGCCCCTCCCGGGGCACCGGGGGTCCCCTAGGGCCATATTAGAGTCCCCGAAAACATGTCGGGCGAAAACGGCAACCGGGCCCCAGAAATGCTCTAAGGGACGTGTTCTGGGCCATTTTACGCAAAGTTTTCGACGTTAATATTTTCGGCCCATATCGTACGGGAGACCCCTAGGGTCGGTTATTGGGTCCCTGATAGGCTTGTAAGGGCAGATTTACGCGATACCAATGTTTTGGCCCAAAAACGGGCGACATGGGTGATATCTGAGTTTGGGTATCAAGGTGACCCTCCCGGGGCACCGGTGGTCCCCTAGGGCCATAATAGAGTCCCCGAAAAAATTTCGGGCAAAAAAGGCAACCGGGAATGCTCTAGGAGACATGTTCTGTGCCATTTTACGTAATGTTTTCGACTTGAATATTTTCGGCCCATATCGTACGGGAGACCCCTATGGGACATGGGAGGCCCCTAGGGTCGGTTATTGGGTCCCTGATAGGCTTGTAAGGGCGGTTTTACGCGATGCCAATGTTTTGGCCCAAAAACGGGCGACATGGGTGATATCTCAGTTCGGGAATCAAGGTCACCCTCTCGGGGCACTGGGGGTCCCCTAGGGCCATAAATGAGTCCTCGAAAAAATTTCGGGCGAAAACGGCAACCGGGCCCTGGGCATGCTCTAGGGGACGTGCTCTGGGCCATTTTACGCAAAGTTTTGGACGTTAATATTTTCGGCCCATATCGTAAGGGAGACCCCTATGGGATATGGGAGGCCCCTAGGGTCGGTTATTGGTTCCCTGATAGGCTTGTAAGGGCGGTTTTACGCATGCCAATGTATTGGCCAAAAAACGGGTGACATAGGTGATATCTGAGGTCGGGAATCAAGGTGGCTCTCCCGGGGCACCGGGGGTCCCCTAGGGCCATAATAGCGTCCCGGCAAAAATTTCGGGCGAAAACGGCAACCGGGCCCCAGAAATGCTCTAGGGCACGTGTTCTTGGCCATTTTACTCAAAGTTTTCGACGTTAATATTTTCGGCCCATATCGTACGGGAGACCCCTATGGGACATAGGAGACCCCTTGGGTCGATTATTGGGTCCCTGATAGGCTTGTAAGAACGGTTTTAAGCGATACCAGTGTTTTTGCCCAAAAACGTGCGACATGGGTGATATCTGAGTTCGGGAATCAAGGTGACCCTCCCGGGGCACCGGTGGTCTCCTAGGGCCATAATAAAGTCCCCGAAAAAATTTCGGGCGAAAAAGGCAACCGGGAATGCTCTAGGGGACGTGATCTTGGCCATTTTACGTAATGTTTTCGACGTTAATATTTTCGGCCCATATCGTACGGGAGACCCTATGGGACATGGGAGGCCCCTAGGGTCCGTTATTGGGTCCCAGATAGGCTTGTATGGGCTGTTTTATGCGATGCCAATGTTTTGGCCCAAAAACGGGCGACATGGTTGATATCTGAGTTCGAAAATCAAGGTGCCCTCCCGGGGGTCCCCTAGGGCCATAATGGAGTCCCCGCAAAAATTTCGGGCGAAAACGGCAATCGGGCCCCAGAAATGCTCTAGGGGACGTGTTCTTGGCCATTTTACTCAAAGTTTTCAACGTTAATATTTTCGGCCCATATCGTACGGGAGACCCCTATGGGACAAGGGAGGCCCCTAGGGTCGATTATTGGGTCCCTCATAGGCTTGTAAGAGCGGTTTTACGCGATGCCAATGATTTGGCCCAAAAACGGGTGACATGGGTGATATCGGAGTTCGGGAATCAAGCTAATCCTCCTGGGGCACCGGGGGTCCCTTGGGCCATAATAGAGCCCTCGAAAAAACTTCAGGCGAAAACGGCAACTGGGCCCCGGGAATGCCAAAGGGGACGTGTTTTGGGCCCCCGGACGCAAAGTTTTCGACGTTAATATTTTCGCCCCATATTGTACGGGAGACCCATAGGGTACGTGGGAGGCCCCAGGATCGGTTACTGGGTCCTTGATAGGCTTCTAAGGGCGGTTTTACGCGATGCCAATGTTTTGGCCCAAAAACGGGCGACATGGGTGATATCAGAGTTCGGGGATAAGGATGACCCTCCCGGAGCACCTAGGGTCCCCTAGGGTCATGATAGACCCCTAGGAGATGTTTGGGAAAAAATGACACCCGTGCCCCCGGAAGCCGAAAATCAAAGGATATAATCCACGTTTTTTTGGCTTCTGAGATGCTCCGGACCGTAGGTGTATATTTTCACACCATATCGCACGGGATATCCCTAAGGGATATGGGAAGCCCCCAGGGTTTGGGTTTTTGGTCCATGATAGGCTTGTAATTGCGTTTTTACGGGATGCTAATGTAAGGGCCGGAACACGTAAAGCAAGGGCGAGGGCCGGAATTTCCTACCCCCCAAGAGTTAGGAGTGAGGTCTCAAAGTTATTTCTAATATTAAAGTGAGGTCTCAAAATAATTTCCCAATTTTTTCTTAATTTTTCTGATAATTTCCCAATTTTTTTGTAATTTTTCTTATATTATTTCTATTTATTTCCTATTTTTCAACCTATTTTTTAATTAAAAATTAAATTAAATAGCTACCTTGTGTGAAAAATTTAAAAAAAATGTTTTTCCGTAACTAAATAATATACTTTAAAAGTTCGAGGTGGAACTTTTGGAAAATAATTATCCAAACTCTCAAAAACCCCAGTATGAAAGTTATGCACTATCCATGTCTACTCCTGTCAGAACCACTAAACCTTATAAGACTCTTTAGGGGGTAGTTGCTTGAGAGAGTGCTTGTGGGCGAAGGAAGGCAAGCGACGCGACATGAAGCGCCTACCAGGCGCCGAGTAGTGTCAAGTCGTGCGCCATCATAGCCGGACACCCACGACACCTCGGCTCAAGCACCGACCCCCTATGCCAGAGACAGAGGCGGTGCCGGAGACGGACGCAACATGACGCCGCATGAAGCGACTACTAGGCGCCGAGTTGTGTCATGTCGCGTCCACTCGGGCGCTGTCCAGGTCGATGATGGCTTACGGTTACGATGTGGGTATAAATGTTGGACGGATGTGATCTCCTTCGGGATCGAGCTATCCAGACGACATCGGATAGATGTGATCTCCTTCGTGATGAGCCAGCGAGCCGACGTACGGATGGATGTGATCTCCTTCAGGATGAGCTATGTAGCCGGCTTGTGGCTATAACTGTCGGATTGATGTGATCTCCTTTGGGATCAAGCCATCCAGACGACGTCGGATAGATGTGATCTCCTTCGGGATGAGCCAGCGAGCCGACGTCGGATGGATCTAATCTCCTTCGGGATGAGCTATCTTGCCGGCTTGTGGGTAGAAACGTCGGATTGATGTGATCTTTTTCGGGATCGAGTCATCCAGACGACGTCGGATAGATGTGATCTCCTTCGGGATGAGCCAGCGAGCCGACGTCGGATGGATGTGATCTCCTTCGGGATGAGCTATCTAGCCGGCTTGTGGGTATAAATGTGGGGTGGATGTGATCTCCTTCGGGATGAGCCATCTAGCCGACGGGTGGGTATAAAGTATAAGCGTCGTATGGATGTGATCTCCTTCGGGATGAGCTGTCTAGCCGGCGAGTGGGTGTCGAACGTCCCTTCATCGAAATTTTCACGCCGAGCGTTGTGCTCATTGGGGTCTCCCTCGGACATCCATGGGGATACTATGTAGTTTCGTGGGTACGTGGAGGTTGATTTTGGCGCAGTAATTGTGAAGGCGTGTGAGTGGCACTCGGTCCGTTTGGGTTGGCGGGGTTCCTGCACACCCACATACCTTTTCATCGATTGCTCCAAGAGCGAATTGCCTTGGACGAATCATGGTTTCCTGTGTTTGATGGCTACGGATGGTAATCGTGACCCTGAAAAGATGAGATTTCCGTCTGGCATCCTCCCAAGGGTGTCGAGTGGACAACTCAAGCTGAACACGTCGTCCACCCACGTCGAGCCTTTGGTGCGGCTGTGGCATGGGCTGCGTGCTCTAGCTGTTCTCTGCGATGCGGAACACTGAGCGGGCAGGGGTCCGAAAGGCCTTAGCTGTCCAATCTAGCGTTCTTCGCTCAGCACGAACGATGGTCGAGCGCGAGTTGACCTCCTGATCACTCGGAAAGGCTCATACGCGTCCAACGTCGATTTATGGTGCTACCTGGTTGATCCCGCCAGTATTCATATGGTTGTCTCAAAGATAAAGCCATGCATGTGTAAGTATGAACTAATTCAGACTGTAAAACTGAGAATGGGTCATTAAATCAGTTATAGTTTGTTTGATGGTACCTGCTACTCGGGTAACCATAGTAATTCTAGAGCTAATACGTGCAACAAACCCCGACTTCTGGAAGGGATGCATTTATTAGATAAAAGGTCGATGCGGGCTTTACCCGTTGCGCCGGCCTTTGCGCCGGCGACGCATGATAACTCGACGATCGCAATGCCTTTGCGCCGGCGACGCATCATTCAAATTTCTGCACTATCAACATCGGCACCTTATGAGAAATCAAAGTTTTTTGGTTCCAGGGGGAGTATGGTTGCAAGGCTGAAACTTAAAGGAATTGACGGAAGGGCACCACCAGGAGTGGAGCCTGCGGCTTAATTTGACTCAACAAGGGGAAACTTACCAGGTCCAGACATTGTAAGGATTGACAGACTGAGAGCTCTTTCTTGATTCTATTGGTGGTGGTGCATGGCCGTTCTTAGTTAGTGGAGCGATTTGTCTGGTTAATTCCGTTAACGAACGAGACCGCAGCCTGCTAACTAGCTATGCGGAGTCATACCTTCGCAACTAGCTTCTTAGAGGGACAATGGCCTTCCAGGCCAACGGAAGTTTGAGGCAATAACAGGTCGGCTGTAGACACCCTAATCAGTTCTCATCCCCTGACACCGCAACGCCCGATGATGATGGTAATGGATTAACATGGATGTAAGTAGAAAAGGGCATTGCTCGGAAATCTAGACCAAATTCCTTGAAACATCAGTCTTTGGATAGCCCTTATTATAAGGATTCCAACGCCTTTGACCTCGCCTCAATCAGGTTCCCGGATCAAGAGATATCGCGTCTCGATGATTTGGGTCAAAATCGCCAAATCCCGGCCCCTTGGGTCACCCCAAGGGCAATTTCGTATTTTACAGAGCACCAAATACTCAAAAACCCTAGTCACGCGCGCGCCGTCAGGTCCAGCGGCTGACGCGACCTGTCCGGTGGCCAGCGCGTGACAGCAGGGGCCCTTAGGCCAGCGACCTAGCCGCTGAGCCTCTGCGGCCACCGCGGGCCCCACCTGCCCTCTGTGTGGCCGCTGAACCAACTTTTTGACTGGGCCTAGTTTTGGCGCCGGGCTTCTTGCCCCAAGCCCCTAAATCCGTCCCCTAACTCTATAAATACTCCTCTTCACCCTCTTTTACGGGGTTTCAGTCAGTTCATAATCTTGAGAGCATTGAGAGCATAAATTCCCCAAATCAAAGAGAATTCAGAAATCTAAAAATTCAAGCAAGCAATACACCTAGCCTAGCACCAAAGATCGAAGAGCAATTCCAATTCTAATAGTCCGGTTCGAATAGAACGTCCAGGTTAACCATCCTGAGGGCCTAATTTTTTATTAAATCTCTTGTTTACTATTTATTAATCATGTTTTATTTAGCTTTTGATTATGGTTGAATAAATTTGCATGCTTTGGATTTTGTACATAGTTATGCATGTTTAGTTAATATAAAGTTTGCGTTTTTTTTATTAGTTTATGCAAGTTTGCATCTTTTCGTAGTTTTTGTATGCATATAGTAGCCTCCTAGGTTTATTTTAGCATAAAGTTATTGTCTTTGCATTATTATTCTTTTGAAGATACTAGCGGTTTTATTGATGTGCATATGCAATACATGGCGCGTTTAGCAAAGTTGGTAGGTTGGAGCGTTAATTCAATGCTTTATATCTTGTTTATGCTTGTTAATAGTATGCATGTAAATTGGATATAAATCGTGCAAAGTGATAACGTAGGTAGTTTGGTTGTTCTTAACCCGCCTAGTTAATTTAGGATCATTGGACGACCGGATTTGTATGGAACCATATAGCATAAATAAATACTTGATATGGATAAGCTTAGTAGAGGCCCTTAATAAGGGCGATTTAGATGAGATTCGTTTTGTTTATTTCGTACCTACATCCCCGAACTCAATATTTAGTCCCCATGGGCATGAGTCAATTCCCAACAGGAATTGGATGCACTTTTGATGGTTTCCAATTGTTTCCTTAAAAATTGATGGCGACTTCTTATTTGCAAATTATTGTCCTTTATAATTAATTTGAATCGCATGTGGCATATATCTAAGAACCATTAATTTTTAACCAAAAATCGAAAGCGCGCCGGAAAGGCGAGGGTTCTTACAGTGGCGACTTCACTGGGGACTTTAATATGAGGATGTAATTCGAACACTTATCCATGTCAATGATTTATTTTTATCTATTTGGTTCAATTACCGTACGTGTTTATTTTCTTTGCTTTTTGCATCCATATAATTCATATTGCATGCATTATCTTTGCGAGATGTCGAAAGACATCACCACACCATAAACAGGAATTACCCTTCGGAATATTGTCTATGACTTAGGACAGTGACCCACTCGGTCCGAATTACCTTTGCACATAGTCGTGTTCCACCTCATGACCTTTACATGTTTCCATTCGAGATGTGTAAAACGGTACGTCTAGTCTTACTATGCACCCCATAGATGACAAAACGCATCCGGTCATGGGTTACCTTATCCAACCATAGTTCGTGTCAAACTATTGCATTATGTCTCATAGTCCATATCAAAGTGTTATTAATTGTTTCCTTGCTATGTGATTAGTTTCCATAGGATATTAGGACTAGATTCCCCCTTAGGATTCTTTTATTAAGTCCTGGTTAGGGAAGGTTTCCCTTTTGTTTGCTTGCGCGTTGAGTCAGGTTCACAAATAGAGTCTAGGATCTTATCTTTTTAGGAAGTAGAATCTCTGTATGACTCCGATGATGCTAGTGACCATGTTTGGAAGACGTTCCTTTCCATAAGAATTAGATTGCATGAAAATAATATATTCCCGTCAATGATCTTTCACCAAATAAAAAAAAGAGTCCAATTTTATCCCATATGCAAGTCAAGAGTATATCTTTTCCTTAAATTAGGGAATTTCATCCCATATGCAAGTCAAAAGTATTTATAATTCTAATAGAGTCGAAAGATCATTGATTAGAATATGTTATTCACATAAAATCGCGTCTTACCCAAAAGATCACCATGTTGAGGATTAGTGCTAGATTCTCTTCCCACATTTGTTTTAAAATAAAACTCTTTTTTTTTATTACTATGTGGAGGTTCCTATTTATTTTCTATTTTCTTAAACGGGCCTTTTTATGTCCAGAATTGGTAGAAGTAGAGATCCTGGTCCTAGGGAGTGGGAGAGAGACGAGTCCAGCAAAAGGTTAGTCTGCAAGTTGTCGTTCGAACCTTCACCACAAGCACAGTTCGTTGGCCCCGTTTGGCTCGATTACCTTCGCACACCGCCACTGTCACCTCAAGCCTCACCACCCGACTCGCCTAAGTCTGTTATGTCTGGAGATGCTGAGAGAACCGCTGACCAAAAGATGGATGAACTTTTAGCCCAAATGGTCGCCATGAATGCTAGATTCACTGATATGGAAGCCCGTGTCACCAAGTTGGATCTCCCTACTAAGGATAACGATGAGCCCAAGCCCGATGGGGAAAAGGCCGAACCCTCCACTAAAGAGGTCCAAGAACATTAAGCCAAGCTGAACAGGCTTGAAATTGTCTTAGGCAAGAGTCTTGCCTTCAACGACATGATCATCAATTCTGAAGGCTATGCTCCCCATATCAAGGGAAAATTGCCCACTAGGTTATCCATGCCTGAAGTTCCCACATTCAAAGGAACCGACGATCCACAAGATCACATTAGAGCTCTTACTACTGCATTGGACCTTAGAGGCATTGAACAAGTGCTCTATGTTCACCTCTTTCCCCAAACCTTGGATCCTGCTGTCAGGGCCTGGTTCTTCAAGTTGCCCACCCAAAAGTTGGAAAAATGGGAAGATCTATCCACATTATTCCTCCAGAGATATTCTGACAATGTCTTACCACCCATGACATTAAGAGAGTTGGACATCACCAAGCAAGGTGATAAAGAAGGGTTCACTAGTTTCGTGAGAAGATGGAGGACTAAGGTAGCCGAAATGATTGATCGCCCATCTGAAAGGGATCAAATGCGAATGTTAGTCCAAAATTTGGCATCTGAATACCTTTTGAACACATGAAGTTTCAAACCATAACCACCTATGCCCAATTAACTGAAATAGGCATGGCCATTGAAGATGATCAACTCCAAAGGGGGAAGAACAAGATCACTTACAATAACAACACAAGTGGATATAAGGATAAGAAGTACACTAATACCAACCATGCCTCCACAAGTAGAGGAAATGAAGTGAACGCCATTGCCGATAGGCGCCCAAGAAGGTACACTCCCCTCGGAACGACTTATGTCAAAGCTCTAGAGAAGTTTATCAAAGGAGACTATCTACATCCGATTGGGCCTACTCCAGATCCACCTGCAGAGAAAAGGTCACCATATTGGAACGAGTCCGCATTCTGCAAATACCATAGGGGGCGTGGGCACGACACTGAAAAGTGTTACACTCTCAAAGATAAAATCCAAGACTTATTTGATAATGGCACAATACCATTGCCTAAAGATGCACCACCACCCAGCAACATCAATAATCCCCTCGAGAATTCCTTTGCCATTGACATAGAAGAAGGGTTTGATCCATCCTATTTGATCACACCTATTGGGCAGGCCATACCACCATACCCAAGCCCAAGATCCACACTGGACGTCTGCGGCCTTTGGGATAGTGATGAGGAAGATAATGGGGCATATACCGATCCAAAAGATGTGTTGACTCCTCAAGGCCATGACATAGCCAATAGCAAAGCCTGGTATGATATCTCTGATGACGAGAAAGAAGAAGACGACAAAGCCCTAAACTATCTCACTAGATCAGGACGCCAATTCAGGCCCGAAAACATCTACATGGATCCATCTCAAATCCAACCCGTAGAGCCTGTAGCTATCCCCAATAGGGATTCGGCCCAAAGAGAAATGGCAAAAGAGGACGATGGGACCAACATCCTCAAGCAACTACAAAGAACAAAAGCTGATATATCCATTTGGCAACTGTTGACCACTTCTATCACTCATAGAAGGGCCGTGCTAGAGGCCCTGAATGCAACTACCATTTCTCCAAATGCCACTCCTGAAGAGGTAGTCAACCTTCTGGTTCAAGGAAGGTCATCTACACCCATCACTTTTTCTGACAAAGACCTTCCACCTGAAGGCATTCACCACAACAAAACCCTTTATCTTACTGTAATCTGTCAACAAAGACAAGTCCCTATGACTTTAGTCGACAATGGCTCTGCTGTAAATGTCTGCCCCTTGAGGACTGCAGAACACCTCAAAATAGACTGCAACAATCTCGCGCATTCCACACAAGGGCTAAGGGCTTATGATATTTCTAAAAGGGATGTATTGGGTACTTTCTCCATGAATATCAATATCGGGCCCATCGAGAAAATGGTTCAGTTCCATGTAATCGACATTTCGGCCACCTTCAACCTACTCTTAGGAAGGCCTTGGTTAGACGGGCTAAATGTTGTAGCCTCAACCCTGCATCAAAAAGTAAAACTATCCTTGGCAGGATCCATCTTGGAAGTCTGCGCCGATACCATGGTAGCCCAGATTGAGAAAGCTCCAGTCCTAAAGATAGAGCATAATGAGCAAGACGAGGAGTTATGGGGTTTTGAGAAGAAAGCCTTCATAGAAACAATAGAGCCTACACTCAATGTGAATGCTTTACTCAGAAAGCAAGGCCACTTCCGAGGCACCACTTTGGGCCCTCATCCCAAAGTAGCTTAAGCCTCTTGGAACACCAAGATCAAAAATGATTTATTTGGGCTAGGCTACAGGCCCACAAGGCAAGAAGTTAGAGCCTACATATCCAAGGAGATGGCTAAGAAAAGAGCCCGCGCGGCCAACAAACCTATTCCACACAACATGGACCCTTACCCCCGCACCCTCAACGGGCAATTTCTTCAAGAAGGCGACCCATATCCTTACTATGGATTCCCTGAACCATACACAATTAACGGGATCCTAATGCCAGGCTTTGAGGCATTCCAAGACTGCTTCACCATGAGTAAGGACACACCCATACCTCCTAATGAGGGCCAATCCACTAAAGATTGGGCTAATGACATGGCACCCAATGACTTTGGGCTCTTGTTCGGCGAAGAACGTCGTCAGTACGACGAAACCACTACCAAACTTCCCCTTACTGTGCTTTTTAATGAAGGTTTCCACCCGACCAAGCTGATCACCCCGATCGGGCCTGACCGCACCACCTGGAAGCACGAGACGAATTGGACTCCAGTCAAGAGAGCCAAGTACAAGTTCACCATCCGCAACGGTCCTACAGAAGGGCCCATCTCTGATTCTGAGTCCGAGTCTGATTCTGAGTCTGTTATCCTAGAAGTGTCGGGTAGTCCATCCTAGTCTATTCCTGCTAAGGTCCTTAGTGAGGACCTCATTGATGTATTGTCCGCTTCTATTTGTATTATGAACGTCAATTTTGCTTACTCGGATTGTCTCACTGCTAATAATTCAGAAAATATAACGGAATTGCCGAAAGAAGTTATTAAAGCACTAATCGAACATGAGCAAAAGACTTCAATAGTCGAAGAAACGGAGACAATAAACATTGCAACTAAAGATGAGCCTCGCCACGTGCAAATAGGCTTGTCTTTGACATCTAATGAACACGAACAATTCGTAACACTCCTAAAGAATTATACGGATGTTTTCGCCTGGTCCTACAAGGACATGTCAGGCATAGACCGCACAATTGCTCAGCATACCATTCCACTAAACCCCGAGTGCAAACCAGTCAAACAAAAGTTGAGAAGAATGAAGCCAGAATGGGCTCTTAAGATCAAAGAAGAAGTCAAGAAACAACTAGAGGCACGGTTCATAAGAGTGGCCAATTACCCCGATTGGGTAGCCAACATTGTCCCAGTCCCAAAAAAGGACGGACGGGTCCGAATGTGTGTAGACTTTAGATATTTAAAGAAAGCAAGTCCAAAAGACGACTTTCCCTTACCTCATATAGACGTCTTGGTAGATAACACCGTCGGACAAGCCCTTCTGTCATTTATGGATGGGTACGCAGGATATAACCAAGTCCTAATGGCCAAAGAGGACGAAGAGAAAATCGCTTTCATCACACAGTGGGGCACTTATTGCTCTACAGTAATTTCATTCGGACTTAAGAATGCGGGAGCCACATACCAAAGAACCGCTACGACCTTACTCCATGATATGATGCATAAAGAGGCTGAAGTGTACGTAGATGATATGATCATAAAGTCCAAAGACAGAGAAGGGCATGTACCCTCACTTCAAAAGTTCTTTGGCAGGCTTAGGAAGTACAATATGAGGCTTAATCCCAAGAAGTGCGCATTCGGAGTTACATCTGGCAAGCTTCTAGGATTTGTCATAACCACTATAGGAATAGAAATTGATCCATCCAAAATCAAAGCCATAATAGACATGCCAAGTCCAAAGATAGAAAAAGAAATAAAAGGCTTTTTAGGGAGAATCCAATACATTAGCAGGTTCATCTCCAAGTTGACTATCACTTGTGAGCCCATATTCAAGAAACTCAAAAAAGAGGTAAAGACGGAATGGGACGAGCAATGCCAAAAGGCCTTTGACAAAATTAAGTCCTACTTATCCGAACCACCTGTTGTAGTACCGCCCATCCCAGGCATGCCTCTAATCCTATACCTTACGGTTACAGAAACATCAATAGGGGCCATGTTAGCCCAAGAAGTGGATAAGGAAGAGAAAGCTATATACAATGTAAGCAAGAAATTTCTGGAATATGAAACCCGCTATTCATCCCTAGAAAAGACATGTTTAGCTTTGGTAGCAACTACCAAAAAGCTACGACATTACATGCTCCAACACACGATCCACATAAGATCGAGAGAAAATCCTTTGAAGTACATATTCGAAAAACCCATACTAAATGGTAGAATAGCAAGGTGGACCGTTCTCCTCTCAGAGTTGGACCTTAAATTTGAATATCAAAAAGCCATAAAACGGCATGCTATCTCGAAATACCTAGCCGACTAAGCCATAAATGAACCAGATCACAAGGATGAATATCACTTCCCAGACGAAGGGGTTATGACCTTAGACACTGAAACTTGGCAGCTATACTTCGACGGAGCGTCCAACCAAAAGGGTTTTGAGGTAGGAATACTGATAGTATCCCCTGAAGGTGCACATACACCTATTTCAGTCAAACTGGACCATGAGGTTACAAATAATGGCGCCGAATATGAAGCTTGCATAATAGGACTGCAATCCGCCCTAAGCCTTGGCATTAAGACACTCCGAGTCTATGGGGACTCATCACTCATAATTAACCAAATTTTCAAAGTATGGAAGGTTAAAAGTGAATCCCTGGCACTCTACCAGGAATACTTAGATAAGATCGTAGTGTATTTCAACCAAATACACTTCACATACCTTCCAGGAGAAGATAATCAATTTGCAGACGCCTTGGCTAAGTTAGCAAGAATGATTAACATACCCGAAACTATTCGAATGATGCCCATCTGCGAACAAAGAAGATCCGAGCCTTCATATTGCGACACCCTGAAAGTGTTCCACGATGAAGAAGACGAGTGGTACACCGATATAAAGAATCTACTTGTTTACCAGTCCTACCCTCCTTATTCTAGCCCTAGAGCCCTGAAAGTACTCAGAAGGCTCGCGGCCCAATTCCTGGAAGTACAGGGTCAAATATACAAGAAAAGCCCAAACGGAGTTAACCTCCGCTGCCTAGGTACTGAAATGGCCCATAAGGTCTTAAGAGAGGTACATGCAGGATTATGTGGACCGCACATGAACGGTATGATGCTATCCAGAAAGATAATAAGGCTTGGGTATTATTGGACAACGATGGAAAAGGACTGTTGTGAGTTTGTCAAAAGATGCGTACAATGCCATACCCATGCAAATCTACAACATCTACCACCAAGCCCATTATATACCTTCACCTCACCTTGGCCTTTCTCAGCTTGGGGAATCGATATCATCAGTAAAATAACCCCAACGGGAAAAGGGGGCCACGAATATATACTAGTCGCAATCGACTACTTTACTAAATGGGTTGAGGCGCAATCATACGCGAAGCTCAAAGCAAAGCATGTGGTTAAATTCATTGAGAATAACATAATAGCTAGATATGGAGTTTCCCAAGAAATCATCAGTGATAATGGGTCACACTTGATGAAAGAAGTAATTGAGCTTTTAACCCAGTTTAAGATCCAGCATCGAAAGTCATCTCCCTACAGACCGCAAACAAACGGTGCAGTAGAGGCAGCTAACAAGAACATCAACAAAATCATTGAAAGAATGTCCGAAAATTATCATGACTGGCCAGAGAAGTTGCCATTCGCACTTTGGGGTTATAGAACATCGGTTCGCGCATCAACGGGAGCAACACCATACTCCCTGGTGTACGGAATGGAAGTCGTATTACCAATCGAACTAGATATCCCATCTATAAGGATCGTTTTAGAAAGTCAAATTCCAGAGGTAGATTGGGTCCAAGCCCGCTATGACCAATTAGTCCGGCCAGACGAGAAAAGGTTGCAAGCTTTGCACAATGTCAGAGTCTATCAAAAGAGACTAACTAGGCACTTTAACCAAATCCTCAAAATGAGGGACCTCAAGGTTGGAGACTTAGTACCTAATGAAGTAAGGGCCAATGTCAATGAACCAAGAGGCAAATTTCGACCCAACTGGTCAGGCCTGTTTATCATCACAAAGATCTTAACAGGTGGCGCTGCATGACTGGCAGATTTAGACGGGATCAAATTTAGTCAATGGATAAACATGAATCAGTTAAAAAGGTTCTATGCTTAGGCAAGAAACCCAATATAACACTTTCGAGAGGCCCACATAAGGCTAACCAATCCCGAAAAAAAAAATTAAATAAAAAAAATAAAAAATAAAAAAAAAATGGGATTGTATGTTAAAAAAAAAACGGATAAGAACTACGAGTGGCCCTTGATTCCCCTTAAAGGATACGTAGGACAACCCAATTGCAATTGGGCCTGGCCCCTTCATTAATTTCGCATTCAAAAGTTGTTAAAATTTGTGTACATAATAAACACAAGGTTGCAATAATAAAATAAGCATGTCTTCATAAATAATAATAAAGTCAATTACAAGACTTGGCAATTACTAAATAATAAAAACAAATTAAGTAAAAAAAAAAACGAAGGGCACATCGCCCTTATTGAATTTCAAGCAAATAAATGACAATCCTAAGCTAGACATGCTCCAAAAAAGTATTTCCTAATAGAATACTCCGTAGCTTCGGTAGTAGGGACAACATCCTCCATGGGTTCATCAACCTTTGGGTCTTCCACCTCGCGTTCCTTGGGAGCCCGTCTCTCTCGGACCACGGGCTCTTCTTCTTTTTTAGCCTCCACTAAAGGATCACTTGTAGAGGCTTCATGATCGTTGGCCCGAATTTGAGGCTCCTCCTCCGGCTTAGTAGTAATATTGGCTAATGCTTTCTTGGCCTTCGTGTTAAGAACACTTTTCACATGCTTGACTCCCTTTTGCTTACCCTTCCCTTTAGGATCATTGGGGTTAGAAAGCCTTAAGCTAGCCTTGACCGATTGGGCCTTAAGATCATCCTGCTCGGTTTTCCTGCATGCACGACGACCTTCCGCAGTCTTACAATCCATCGAAGCTTCATAAGCCGAAGATATGGCCGTTGGGGCCTTGATATGAGGAATAGTCCACTTGGGGCGACGATCCCATGCACACGTCCATGATCTCACCATACTAATGGTCAAAACCCGGGTTGCAGGCGCAACACTATCCTTCTGTGGGATGATCTGGCGTTTCCCATATTGCCGCATGATACGGCTAAGAAATATGTAAGTCAAATTTTGAAGGCCAAGGATTGGGTAATATCCCGTCTCCTTGCTACATCCAATCGCGGATTTTAAGCCCCACCACTTGACAGTCCATCTCAGCAAAGGGCAAGCTTTAAGATATCCGCGCCATTCATCAATGGTTGATTCATAATAAAGTCTTCGGCGAGCAGGAAACTACTTTGGTTGGTATTTGAGCGCATTAGCCGGCCTCTCAATGAAGCACATATGCTCCAAAAGCCATATCCATAAAAAAAAAACACAAACACAAAAATAATAAAGTTAGGTATCCATTAAAGATCCAAACATTACAAAAAATCCAAAGTAGTTATTCACGCACTCATTTGAAGGAGAAGAGGACTTCCCATCCATCCACCATGCGATGGTTCTTGTTTCTTGCAGTCCAAGCACATTAGGGTTTCACCAAGAACAAGAGACATAGGGGTAAAATCGTTTTGAATTTGTTCAACAATTCTAAGCATACAAGTTTTACCATTATTACTTCCACCAACAAAGAGGTACCTATGTAAGAGACATAAGATAAAAGCACGCCTATAATATGTCTCATTATGATCATCCCTTACCTTGGGGAAAAAGATGTCAATCACACCATTAAGGTCTAGTTCACCGGTTCTAGCCACAGAAGAGGCTTGTGTTGGGGATAAACCATGATACCTCTTATAGTAGCCTTCAAGATTGGCCCCAAGCCATGGAGTTGCAGGAGCTTGATCATGAGGGAAGCCAATTATGGCGGCAAATTCTTCGGGAAGAGGACACAGTTCGTTATACCCGAATCTAAAAATATGAAGCTTGTCATCCCAAAATTCTACCGCAACCTCAAGAAGGTTCCAGACAATTTGAACTTGCTTCAGGTGGAAGAGGGCATTCATGTGAAAGGGTACAAGTCTCATCCTCTCTTCAGGGGTCATGGATTGCAACCACTTATCGAACATAACTTCAAAACTTCTCATGGCTGAATTCTAAATTAATTGGAGGTTTCTCTCTCTAAAAAATCCCTTTTGCTATGGAATTATATAGGTGATGTCCCAAAATCGGACTAACCCAAGGCTTATATAGGGCTCGCACGAAAAAAGACGAAAATAAGGCAACCCGTCGAAAAAAAGGGTTCAGCGGCCCACAGGATAGCCGCCGA
>CM076151.1:29440000-29452500 GCA_038025085.1 Tetragonia tetragonoides | reverse complement strand
AGCACCTTGTCCCATGTCCCATGACGCAGCACCTTGTCCCATGTTCCATGACGCAACACCATGACCCATGTCCCATGACGCAGCACCATGACCCATGTCCCATGACGCAGCACCTTGTCCCATGTCCCATGACGTAGCCCCATGACCCATGTCCCATGATGTAGCACCATGACCCATGGCGTTGCAGCACCATGACCCATGGCAGTGCAGCCCCATGACCCATGGCGTTGCAGCACCATGACCCATGGCGTTGCAGCACCATGACCCATGGCGTTGCAGCACCTTGTCCCATGCGTTGCAGCAAAATGACCCATGCATTGCAGCACGATGCAACACGATGCAGCACCATGACCCATGCGTTGCAGCACGATGCAACACGATGCAGCAACACGATGCAGCACCATGACCCATGCGTTGCAGCACGATGCAACACGATGCAGGCCCATGACCCATGCGTTGCAGCACGATGCAACACCATGACCCATGCGTTGCAGCACCATGACCCATGCATTGCATCACGATGCAGCACCATGACCCATGCGATGCAACACGATGCAGCACCATGACCCATGCGATGCAACACGATGCAGCACCATGACCCATGCGTTGCAACACGATGCAGCACCATGACCCATGCGATGCAACACGATGCAGCACCATGACCCATGCGTTGCAGCACCATGACCCAACGATGCAGCACCATGACCGGGCCCCGTGAGCACCCATGCCCCGGGAATGCTCTAGGGGACGTGTTTTGGGCCATTTTACGCAAAGTTTTCGACGTTAATATTTTCGGCCCATATCGTACAAGGTACCCCTATGGGACATGGGAGGCCCCTAGGGTCGGTTATTGGGTCCCTGATAGGCTTGTAATATCGGTTTTATGAGATGCCAATGTTTTTTTGTTTTTTTTTTTTTTTTTTTTTTTTTTTTTTTGGTGCAAGTCAGAAATTGTTATTATTGCTCATTGTAATGTAACAAGATTACAGCCCTAAGGCAATGCAAATCCAAGGCCACCTACTAGATAGGGTTCCTTTTTTCTGCATCCCTTTACTACCTTACAAACCTTCAATCTGGTACAACTCACTACAGACAGTGGTTCACCATCTCTGTAAACATGACAAATTACACAAAATCTTTTCTGACTTACAGCGGAGTACAAAACCATAATAAGCTAGAAATTTTAACTTCTTCTAGCTTTCCTATTCTTCTGATGTCTATTTCATTCCTTGCTCTGTCTTTCCCCAGCAGCCTGCTACTGGTTACCTGCTGCCTTGTTCACAGCCTAGTTTCTGCAATCTGCTTCTGCTTCCCTTCTGAAATCTGCTGCCTATTTTCCTGCACATGTTCTGATGCCTTGCAGGCTTGCTTGATTCCCTGCTGAGACCCTGATGAGTTCTGCTTCTGCCTTTCTGTACTGGTCTTCTGCTGATAGTTCTGCACATCATCTCACTTCTTGCATCACTTCTGGGATCTCTGCTGACCAGCTGATGAAATCTGATAATTTCATTCTGATGCAGGCTTTCTGTTTGCTCTTCTATATGACCTGGTCCAGCTCCCTTCTGCCTATATCTCATCTAACCATCTCTTATCCCTGCTGGAGATCTTCCTCTTGCTGTTGCTGCAGTGTTGGATTCTAATTCTGACAACTTGCTGAATCTGTTGCATGATCTGTGATACTGGTATACTGCCTTCACCAGCAAAATGGGTATTCCTGCATCTCCAGACCCAATAAACTGCTGCTGCTAGCCCTGATGCAAATACTTCCTTCCTGATTCTCGAGCACTTTTGCCTGCTTATTCAGTTGAGCATCCCCTGAATTGTTTTTGCTTTTGCTGAGATTTTCAGCCAATCCCTTAGCTGATCCAGGACTGCTGTTGACACTTTGCAGTTAAAGAACAGATGATTGTGGTCCTCTGGTTTCAGCTTACACATGTAGCATATCTCATCACCATTCAAAAAGCCCATTCTCTGCAGCCTATCTTTAGTTAATAATCTTCCCTTTTGTGCTAGCCAGAGGCAGAAGCTTTGTCTAGGCATGGATAACTTCCCCCAGAATATATTTCCTTGCAACATTCTGTAGCCACTTGCAGCAGAATATAAGCCATCAGGTTCAAGCTTCCATGCTCCCCTTGTAGTGTATTGTGCCTGAAAATAGCTTTTGATCTTGTTCAGCTTGTTCCAGTACCAGCTAGAACCCCAGACTGGAGCATAGTTCTAAAGGTTTACACCTTTCAGATATACTCCATTGATCCATCTTACCCACAGTGTGTCTTTCTTTGTGGCTAGATCCCAGATATGCTTACCATTTAGAGCTATGTTGAACCATTTGCAATTTTTCACATTTAGTCCACCATTTTTCCTTGGTCTGCATACCATGTCCCATGCCACCAAGCTTGTCTTGTGTTTCTGTTCAGTTGTCCCCCATAAGAAAAATCTGCATTTTTGCTCCACACTTTTCAGTACCCCAGCAGGCATAATGAAGATGCTTGACCAGTATACATGTATGGAAAATAATACAGAATTAATTAATTGTACCCTTCCTGCATAAGAGAGATTCCCGGAGGCCCAAATCTGCAGTTTCCTAGTCATTTTATCCACCAAACACTCACAATCTATTTTGCTCCATTTTGAAGGGGATAGTGGGACACCCAGGTATTTCATAGGCAAGGTTCCCTCTCTAAATCCTGAGATGTGCAACAGTTCATTTTTCACTTGTTCATTTACCCCTGCTACATAAATATTTGATTTTTCCTTGTTTGCATACAGACCAGTGGCTTGTGAGAAGTGGTTTATGCTGTTCATCATAGTGCTCACAGATTCAGGGGCAGCTTTGCCGAAACACATTAAGTCATCAGCAAAGCAGAGATGACTCAATCCAAGGTCTTTGCACATGGGGTGCCAGCTGAAGCTTCTGTCCATACAGGCTATTTTCAGTGTTCTAGACAGGTATTCCATAACTAATACAAAAATTAGTGGAGAGATTGGATCACCCTGTCTAATACCACGTTTTGCAATAAAGTATCCATGTGTTTCCCCATTCAGATTGATGCTAAAGCTTGCAGTTTGGATGCATTAAATTAGCCATCCACTGAATTTTGCAGGGAAACCATACCCTTGCAGCATTTCCTTCACAAATCCCCAATGTATTGTGTCATATGCTTTCCTCAGGTCTATCTTCATTAAGCATCTAGGAGATGATTGTTTCCTGTTGTAGTGCTTAATAAGGTCCTGACATATCATGATGTTATTCACAATTGATCTCTGAGCCACAAAGGCTCCCTGGTTCTCTGAAACAAGCACTGGGAGTACTTTTGCCAGTCTTCCACACATGATCTTGGATATGCACTTGTAAATTGTATCGCAGCATGCTATGGGTCTGAAATCGGATGCCTTCTCTGGGTTTTGTATCTTCTGCACAAGACATAGGTTTGTGGGATTCACTTCTTTAAGCATTCTAGATGACTCAAAGAAGTCAATGATGGCTTCAGTCACTTCATGCCCTACAATATGTTTTGGCCCAAAAACGGGTGACATGGGTGATATCTGAGTTCGGGAATCAAGGTGACCCTCCCGGGGCACCGGGGGTCCCCTAGGGCCATAATAGAGTCCCCGAAAAATTTTCGGGCGAAAACGGCAACCGGGCCCGGGAATACTCTAGGGGACGTGTTCTGGGCCATTTTACGCAAAGTTTTTGACGTTAATATTTTCGGCCCATATCGTACGGGAGACCCTAATGAGACATGGGAGGCCCCTAGGGTCAGTTACTGGGTCCTTGATAGGCTTTGTAAGGGCGGTTTTACGCGATGCCAATGTTTTGGCCCAAAAACGGGCGACATGGGTGATATCTGAGTTCGGGAATCAAGGTGACCCTCCTGGGGCACCGGGGGTCCCCTAGGGCCATAATAGAGTCCCCGAAAAAATTTCAGGCGAAAACGGCAACCGGGCCCCGGGAATGCTCTGGGGGACGTGTTCTGGGCCATTTTTCGCAAAGTTTTCGACGTCAATATTTTCGGCCTATATTGTATGGGAGACCCCTATGGGACATGGGAGGCCCCTAGGGTCGGTTATTGGGTCCCTGATAGGCTTGTAAGGGCGGTTCTACGCGATGCCAATGTTTTGGCCCAAAAACGGGCGACATGGGTGATATCTCAGTTCGGGAATCAAGGTGACCCTCCCGGGGCACCGGGAGTCCCCTAGGGCCATAATAGAGTCCCCGAAGAAATTTCGGGCGAAAACGGCAACCGGGCCCCGGGAATGCTATAGGGGACGTGTTTTGGGCCCCTGGACGCAAAGTTTTCGACGTTAATTAAAAATTAAATCAAATAGCTACCTTGTGTGAAAAATAAAAATAAAAATGTTTTTCCGTAACTAAATAATATACTTGAAAACTTTGAGGTGGAACTTTTGCAAAATAATTATCCAAACTCTCAAAAACCCCAGTATGAAAGTTATGCACTGTCCATGTCTACTCCTGTCAGAACCACTAAACCTTATAAGACTTTTTAGGGGGTAGTTGCTTGAGAGAGTGCTTGTGGGCGAAGGAAGGCAAGCAACGTGACATGAAGCGCCTACCAGGCGCCGTGATGCAGGAGCAAGTACGTTAAAGGACAAGCAAGAAGACGACGAATCAAGAACATCTAAGAACCCAGTTCTTGAAACGTTAATGCTTGATCTTGAGCTGCTCATTGCCAAGAGTACAATGCCACGTGAGGTAAAGTGTGAGGTAACTATGTTAGAGTGGCAAGAAGATGACTAGAAGCTGAAAAGAAGAAGCCTTGGGCGCCAAGGAAACTGTTCCAGCGGTTTTGAGCCTTGGGCGCTAGGTAATCAGTTGTTCAGTTCTATTTCGTTTAGTATTCCCTTTATTAGTTAGAATATGTTTAGGAGAGTAATAATCTGATTGTTATTAGTATTAGAAGTCCATTAGGTATTAGGAAAGATGTTAGTTAGTCCGTTTTACAATTGTAGTCAGTTTTGTAGTTAGTTTCCTATTCGGACTAGGATTAGGATTCCGAATAGCTTTAGATTTCTTTGTCTATAAATAGGGGAGATCTTTGCTATTGTAAACTCGTGCTTTGATGATTAATTATTGAATACGTGAGTATTTACCCCTCAAACTGAATGATTCAGGTTGAAACCCTTACGAGTGATTCGTGAGTTGTTCTTGAGTGATTCTTGAACAAGATCCCTTTGTGTGATACTATCAAAGGTTAATTTCTGTTTTGTTACTTATTTCACATCAACTTGGTATCAGAGCTAAAGGTTTGAGCTTTCTTAAGTTTAAACAACACGATCCTGAGCATAAACACGACACCATAGCGAGCTTTAGAGAAAGATTCTTGCAAGATCCGCCCTTTGTTCACGAAGACAGCCAAGAAACCCCCAAGAAACCAACAACCGAAGCTATGGGTGAGCCCAGCGAACTAGCAAAGTTGTTAACAGCCATGGAGGATCTTAGGACATCTTTCAAATCTCAAGAAGAGCGGATGGCTGCTATGGAAAGAAGAAACCAAGAAGATAGGGAGAACATGGAGACAAGGATGCGCAGAATTCATTGGAGAAACCACAACCGTGACCCCGACTTCGATGAGGAGTTTGAAGACACAAGTGGGACTAGAACCAATGACGCTCCTAAACCACGACATCCCTATGATGATGACAGGAACTTGAAGGTCGAACTCCCTGAATATGACAGTTCCTACGACCCAAAGGCCTTTCTTGATTGGCTTAGAACTATGGAGAGAGTCTTTGAATACAAGGAGTATGATGAGCGGCGAAGATGCAAGTTAGCCACGCTTAAACTCACCAAGCATGCTTCTTTATGGTATGAAAACCTAAAGGCTCGACGCAAGAAGGAAGAGAAAGCAAAGATTGAGACTTGGGACAAACTCAAGAAATATTTAAAGAAACGATTTTTGCCTAAAGAATTTGAGCAAGAACAGTTTTTGAAACTCACATCCTTAAGCCAAGAAACCTCAAGTGTACAAGACTACCTCCAGAAGTTTGAACATATGCACATGATGTGTGATCTTGAGGAGAAGGAGGAGTTAAAGATCGCGCGGTTCATCAAAGGTCTAAACCCAACTCTATGGCGTAAGGTAGAGCTTGTTCCTTACGTAACCTTTGAGGACGTATGCAAAATTGCTCTCAAGATTGAGAAGCAAGAGAAGGAGCAAAAACCGGTTGCCCGAGATGTGATTAAAGGCTATACAAATTTTCGGAACCAATACAATGCAAGAGAGAATGCAACATTCTCCAAGAGCGCAAGTGTCCCTAGCAAGCCCGTAACTCAAGACAAAGGGAAGGCCGTGGCTACTAAGGACAAGAACCAACTGCGTTGTTTCAAGTGTCAAGGATATGGACACTATGCCTATGAGTGCGGCTCGAAGAAAGCGCTCACCATCGCTGAGCTAGAAGAGATGGAGCCCTCGTTTGTTATGCCCATAACCGAGGATAGTGATGAAGATATTGGAGAGCCATTCATTGAAGATTATGGTATACCCGAGGTTGGAGAGACCCTAATCCTTACGAAATTGCTACATACGACTGTGGCCGTTGATGAGTCCGACCAAAGGGAGCAAATATTCCATTCTCGCTGCAAGGTTAGAGGTAAAGTTTGCAATTTGATTATTGACTCTGGGAGTTGTACTAATGTTGCCTCTAAAGAGATGGTTGATAAGCTTGATTTGCCTACTAAAAGTCATCCTAAACCCTATACTGTGCAATGGTTGAATGATGGGGGAGGGTTAAAAGTGACTAAACAAGCTAGAGTTTGCTTTACTTTAGGGTGTTATAAAGACGATCTATGGTGTGATGTACTGCCTATGGGTGTTTGTCATATATTGTTAGGTCGTCCTTGGCAATTTGATAGGAAAGTTAGTCATGATGGTGTAAACAATATCTATACTATTGAGCATAACCAGAAACGAATCAAATTGTTACCCTTGACTGCCACTGAAGTTAAAGAAGCAAAGGCTAGTAAAAAGGCGAGTCGTATAATGGTCATAGGAGAGAAAGAGATGGAAAAAGAGGTGGCTAGTGAAACTATGAGCTACCTAGTGTTGTTGTTCGAGCCTAACATGTGTAACAATCCCAATTATGATCCTGAGTTACGCCTATTGTTAGAGAGGTTCAAAGAAGTATTCCCCGAGGAGTTACCCCCTGGTTTACCTCCTATGCGTGGCATAGAACACCAAATTGACCTAGTTCCTGGAGCACCACTTCCAAATAGGCCAGCATATCGGTGTAACCCCGAAGAAGCCAAAGAGTTACAAAGACAAGTTGAAGAGCTTGTGCAAAGAGGCTATGTGAGAGAAAGTCTAAGTCCATGCGCTGTTCCTACGTTACTTGTGCCTAAGAAAGATGGGACATGGCGTATGTGCATTGATAGTAGAGCTGTCAACAATATCACAATCAAATATAGGTTCCCTATGCCAAGATTAGATGATATGTTAGACGAGCTACATGGTTCCCAGTTGTTTTCCAAGATAGATCTTAGAGCTGGATACCATCAAGTGAGAATCAAGGAGGGGGATGAATGGAAAACCGCGTTCAAGACACGACATGGTTTGTATGAGTGGTTAGTAATGCCTTTTGGCTTGTGCAATGCTCCTAGCACATTCATGAGGTTGATGAACGAGGTATTGAGAGCATTCCTTGGTAAATTTGTTGTGGTTTACCTTGATGATATTCTTATATTCAGCAAGACCAAGGAGGAACATCTAGTACATCTACAGCGCGTATTTGAGAAGCTAAAGGAACAACAGCTTTTTGGCAAGTTAGAGAAGTGTGATTTCATGCTTCCTAAGGTTATATTCCTTGGTTACATTGTATCCAAAGATGGTGTACATGTTGATCCGTCCAAGGTAGAAGCTATGGCTTCATGGCCAGCCCCAACCAATATACATGAGGTACGTAGTTTTCATGGCTTGGCATCATTTTATCGGAGGTTTATACGCAATTTTAGTTCCATTACTGCTCCTATTACTGAATTAATGAAAAAAGGAGAGTTTAATTGGAGTGAAAGTGCGCAAAAGGCCTTTGTTGAGGTCAAAGAGAAGTTGTGTCAAGCACCTATTCTAGCATTACCCGATTTTGATAGATTGTTTGAGGTTGAATGTGATGCTAGTGGGGTGGGTATAGGTGCTGTTTTAATTCAAGAAAAACGTCCTATTGCCTATTTTAGTGAGAAATTGAATGGAGCTCGTTTGAATTATTCTACATATGATCGAGAGTTCTATGCAATTGTGAGAGCTTTGGAGCATTGGTCCCATTATTTAAGGCCTAAGCCTTTTGTGTTGCACTCGGATCATGAAGCTCTCAAGTACATTCATGGCCAACAGAAACTAAACCCTAGACATGCCAAGTGGGTAGAGTTTCTACAATCTTTTACATTCTCGGCCAAGTACAAAGATGGGAAGAGCAATGTTGTTGCTGATGCTCTTTCACGAAGAAACCACTTGCTTGTGACACTTGAAGCGAAGCTCCTAGGCTTTGAACATCTCCAAGAACTATATGACAAGGATGCTGATTTCTCTGAGTCATTTAGAGCTTGCAAAGAAGGGGAGCATGGTGATTATTTCATACAAGATGGGTTTCTATTCAAGAGGAACAAGTTCTGCGTTCCTAGGTCCTCTGTACGTGAGCTATTGGTTAGAGAAGTTCACTCGGGAGGATTAGCTGGACATTTTGGAGTAACTAAAACCCTTGAGCTGTTACAAGAACACTTTTATTGGCCTAAGATGCTCAAAGATGTACATGCTATTGTGACGAGATGCGCTACATGTCAAGGGGCCAAGAGTGCTTTTCACAAAGGGTTATACACACCATTACCGGTTCCTAGCATTCCCTGGGAGAGTGTGAGCATGGATTTCATTGTGGCACTCCCTAGAACTCAAAGGGGAAAAGATGCTGTGATGGTTGTTGTTGATAGATTGTCCAAGATGGCACACTTTGTGCCATGTCACAAGACCGATGACGCCTCTCATGTTGCTGACTTGTTCTATAAAGAGATAGTGAGGCTACATGGCATTCCCAAGACCATTGTGTCAGATCGAGATACTAAGTTTCTGAGCTACTTTTGGAAGACACATTGGAGACTCGTTGGGACGAAGTTACTCTTTAGCACTTCACATCACCCACAAACAGATGGGCAAACCGAGGTTACAAACAGGACCCTTGGTACTTTGCTTAGAGGGTTGGTGAGTAGAAGCACAAAAGATTGGGATATTAAGCTAGCACATGCGGAGTTTGCATATAACAGAACGCCTGGATTTACCATGGGTCGTTCTCCATTTGAGATTGTGTATGGCATTAATCCTTATTTGCCTATTGATTTCGTGTCTTTGCCTAGAGATGATGTTATCAATGTAGATGCCAAGGCAAGACAACAAGCTTTCCAGAAGACCTGTGAGCAAGTTCGTGCGCGAGTAGAGAAGATGAACTCAAGGTACCAAGCTAGAGCTAACAAGGGAAGAAAGCAAGTTCTATTTGAACCTGGTGACTTAGTTTGGCTACACCTGCGCAAAGAAAGATTTCCTTCTAGACGCAAGAACAAGCTTATGCCTCGAGCAGATGGTCCTTTTCAAGTTCTAGAGAAGATTGGAGACAATGCATACAAGATTGATCTTCCTAGTGAGTATGGAAACGTGAGCTCAACCTTCAATGTCGGTGATCTTAGCCCTTACTTAGAGGATACGAATTTGAGGGCAAATTATTTTAAAGAAGGGGAGGTTGATGCAGGAGCAAGTACGTTAAAGGACAAGCAAGAAGACGACGAATCAAGAACGTCTAAGAACCCAGTTCTTGAAACGTTAATGCTTGATCTTGAGCTGCTCATTGCCAAGAGTATAATGCCACGTGAGGTAAAGTGTGAGGTAACTATGTTAGAGTGGCAAGAAGATGACTAGAAGCTGAAAAGAAGAAGCCTTGGGCGCCAAGGAAACTGTTCCAGCGGTTTTGAGCCTTGGGCGCTAGGTAATCAGTTGTTCAGTTCTATTTCGTTTAGTATTCCCTTTATTAGTTAGAATATGTTTAGGAGAGTAATAATCTGATTGTTATTAGTATTAGAAGTCCATTAGGTATTAGGAAAGATGTTAGTTAGTCCGTTTTACAATTGTAGTCAGTTTTGTAGTTAGTTTCCTATTCGGACTAGGATTAGGATTCCGAATAGCTTTAGATTTCTTTGTCTATAAATAGGGGAGATCTTTGCTATTGTAAACTCGTGCTTTGATGATTAATTATTGAATACGTGAGTATTTACCCCTCAAACTGAGTGATTCAGGTTGAAACCCTTACGAGTGATTCGTGAGTTGTTCTTGAGTGATTCTTGAACAAGATCCCTTTGTGTGATACTATCAAAGGTTAATTTCCGTTTTGTTACTTATTTCACATCACGCCGAGTAGTGTCAAGTCGTACGCCATCATAGTCGGACACCCACGACGCCTCGGCTCAAGCACCAGCCCCCTATGCCGGAGACGGACGCGACGTGACGCCGCATGAAGCGCCTACTAGGTGCCGAGTTGTGTCATGTCGCGTCCACTCGGGCGCTGTCGAGGTCGACGATGGCTTACGGTTACGATGTGGGTATAAATGTTGGACGGATGTGATCTCCTTCGGGATCGAGCTATCTAGACGACGTCGGATAGATGTGATCTCCTTCGGGATGAGCGAGCGAGCCAACGTCGGATGGATGTGATCTCCTTCAGGATGAGCTATCTAGCCGGCTTTTGGGTATAAATGTCGGATTGATGTGATCTCCTTTGGGATCGAGCCATCCAGACGACGTCGGATAGATGTGATCTCCTTCGGGATGAGCCAGCGAGCCGACGTCGGATGGATGTGATCTCCTTCGGGATGAGCTAGCTAGTCGGCTTGTGGGTATAAATGTCGGATTGATGTGATCTCCTTCGGGATCGAGCCATCCAGACGACGTTGGATAGATGTGATCTCCTTCGGGATGAGCCAGCCAGCCGACGTCGGATGGATTGATCTCCTTCGGGATGAGCTATCTAGCCGGCTTGTGGGTATAAACGTCGCATGGATGTGATCTCCTTCGAGATGAGATGTCTAGCCGACGGGTGGGTATAAAGTATAAACGTCGTATGGATGTGATCTCCTTCGGGATGAGCTGTCTAGTCGGCGAGTGGGTATCGAACGTCCCTTCATCGAGATTTTCACGCCGAGTGTTGTGCTCGCTGGGGTCTCCCTCGGACATCCATGGGGCTACTATGTAGTTTCGTGGGTACGTCGAGGTTGATTTTGGTGCAGTAATTGTGAAGGCGTGTGAGTGGCACTCGGTCCGTTTGGGTTGGCGGGGTTCCTGCTCGTGCAGTCAACCGCACACCCACAAACCTTTTCATCGATTGCTCCAAGAGCGAATTGCCTTGGACGAATTGATGCCTACGGATGGCAATCGTGACCCTGAAAAGATGAGATCTCCGTCTGGCATCCTCGCAAGGGTGCCGGGTGGACAACTCAAGCTGAACACGTCGTCTACCCATGTCGAGCCTTCGGTGCGGCTGTGGCATGGGCTGCGTGCTCTAGCTGTTCTCTGGGATGCGGAACACTGAGCAGGTAGGGGTCCGAAAGGCCTTAGCTATCCAATCTAGCGTTTTTCGCTCATCACAACGACGGTCGAGCGCGAGTTGACCTCCCGGTCACTCAGAAAGGCTCATACGCGTCCGTCGTCGATTTATGGAGCTACCTGGTTAATCCTTCCAGTAGTCATATGCTTGTCTCAAATATTAAGCCATGCATGTGTAAGTATGAACTAAATCAGACTGTGAAACTGCGAATGGCTCATTAAATCAGTTATAGTTTGTTTGATGGTACCTGCTACTCGGATAACTGTAGTAATTCTAGAGCTAATACGTGCAACAAAGGTCGACGCGGGCTTTGCCCGTTTCTCTGATGATTCATGATAACTCGACGGATCGCACGGCCTTTGCGCCGGCGACGCATCATTCAAATTTCTGCCCTATCAACTTTCGATGGTAGGATAGTGCCCTACCATGGTGGTGACTGGGGACGGAGAATTAGGGTTCAATTCCGGAGAGGGAGCCTGAGAAACGGTGAACACCAGGCCACCCCAGCCATCACAAACCTTTTATTGCCTCAAACTTCCATCACAAACTGCTCCTGGCCTTAACTAGCCGGGTCGTGCCACCAGGCCATGGAAGTTTGAGGCAATAAAAGGTTTGTGATGCCCTTAGATGTTCTGGGCCGCACGCGCGCTACACTAATATATTCAACAAGTCTATAGCCTTGACCGACAGGCCCGGGTAATCTTTGAAATTTCATCGTGATGGGGAAATATCATTGCAATTGTTGGTCTTCAACGAGGAATTCCTAGTAAGCGCGATTCATCAGCTCGCGTTGACTACGTCCCTGGCCTTTGTACACACCGCCCGTCGCTCCTACCGATTGAATGGTCCGGTGAAATGTTCGGATCGCAGCGACGTGGGCGGTTCACCGCCGGCGACGTCGCGAGAAGTCC
>CM076151.1:29417500-29435000 GCA_038025085.1 Tetragonia tetragonoides | reverse complement strand
CTACAAGAGAAGCAGTAGCCCATGGTCCATGTATCTTATGAAACTCATCATCAAATTACGAACAAGGAGGCAAGCATGCGTCTCTTCTATCTAAATTGCACGCACTAGACACCCCTGACTCATAGCTCCTAAAACTAATACAGCACATCACAATTCACAAATACAAATAAGCACAATTACAAAAGGGAATATCTGACCTTTGGTGCTCTTTTGAGCGCCTTATGAAGTCCTTAGCAACATCACGCCCTTGATATGACTCGGACACCTTCCGAATACCAGATGGGTTTACTTTCCATAACAAATAGGTTCATTAACAATCGTATATGTAAATACACTACCTCAGATAAGAAACGCAGTTTCAACTCAATGTCAACATAACCTAGTTGGATGCAATGATCAAGCAGAATATACAGGGAAACAGAACAAAATTCCAAGGTTCTGTTAATAGCCCCTTCAATTACCGACTGTGCAACCTGATTTATGCATGCATAAAAATCATAAAACTTATCAAAATCGTGGTTTAAAGCCATCATAACTGTTCAGAAGGTAAGCAGACAAAATTCAGATCAAAAACATGAAAAAAGCAACCAGTTCAGCATCATGGCTCACTTTAATCTCCACTTAGACGCTTATTTCACTTGAGATGCACCTTGTTAGCAAACAATCCACAGTTGAACAACAAAAATTAGGTCTGAATTCAGACTTGAAAAACAGAACATAAAGTAGCAATGTTGGCCGCTAAGATCACCTATAACAAGTCATGCTTGCTTTCCTTTTGTTAATCTATGAAACCAACAATGAATCCATAATTATAGTTCAGTAATTGTCTTATATCATGCTGAAATTGTGGGTATATAAACACACATTCGGGGCTCAAAAACAGGAACCAAACACTGAAAAACCGAACCAAAACCAAACAAATTCAGATTATATTTATTTCCTTATTTCAATGACTCAATTCTTATGATCTTCAGCTGCTAGCAATGTTGCTACCACTGAAGATGTCCCAAGTTGAAACGGAACATGCAGCACATGTAAAACACATAGTAACAGCAAAAGATGATCACTAATATTGTCCAAGTTGTATACAAAGTGAACAATACCTTGTTTTCGAGCATAGCAAGCTTCTACATAGCAATAGTACATAATTATGGTGTAAACATAGCTGCTTAAGCATGTCCATCCCCAGTTTCCTTGTTGGAAGATGCTCGCAGCCAGATTCTAGTAGTTGATAGGCAACTTCAATCTTTTTAGGTCTCAATAATCTGCAATAGAACTTTTTTATTAATGAACTTGTCCAGAGACTAGAGAGTCATAGATATCTCCATACTTGCATGAATAGAATTACAACTAAGTTCTGATAGTGACCTTATCAATTATGAACAGGTTCAGGTCCGCATGTCGTTGTAGTCTACCAACAAGTGTACTATTAGAGCATATAAGTTAGGATTAATTTTGATTTCAAGATTAGCAACACTAGCAAACACCATTCCATGACTGTTTTATTTAATTCCAAGTAGTTTCATTTCATCCCTATAACTTAGGTAAGACTAAAAAAACCACTTCTTTCTTTAATTAAGTTTCCCTTGTTTCAGTTTTCCTTTCTAGAACAAAATGAACCAAAATTCATAATTTCTAGACCCCCAAATTATGATAAAACAAGCAAAAGCCACGCTTAATCAAGTTACTGACAATAAAGATCATATATGAAGAACCAGAAAAAGAGTTTGCAAAACAAAGCTTAAGAGACTGCAGTAAATAAAGCTTACCTGAGCAAGCAACAAGGGAATGGTCAAACTCAGAGGCATTTGCCCTCTTATATGTTTGTATGTATCACACTGAATACATTAAACATCTTGGCAACCCCCCCCCCCCCACTTTAGATTATTCCAAACATATCTGACCTACAACCAAATGCGAACATCATTTGCTAAAAATAAGTCAAATTATATGACAACAACAACAACAACCCAGTGAATTAAAGTCAAATTTATGACAACACTTGTATACTTATTCAACCCCAAACCATAAGTACTCCTACTTGGAACAACAAGAGAATGATATCACACAATGGAGTTTAAGAGAAAAAGGATAGCAACATTAACCCACAAATAAATCAACTTATCCAAATTGGCTTCAACAAAATCCCAACCAAAACTACTCAACTTAGCCATAAAAATTGGGCAACCAAAACACCTGAACAAACAATAACTAGTAGAAAATCATCATCATACATGTGCTAGATATTATTCTCCAATAACTATTAGTCCCCACAAAACTGATTTCATCCATTTCTTCAACTTCTTCACATCATTTTTACTTTTGTTTGCTCTTTTCTTTCACGGGTTTCTCTAGAAATACTAGAACCCTCTCTCTCACTTTCACTTTCTCTGTCATTTTGTAGATCTTGGCCTTAAATTTCATCTGGGTTATTTCTTATTTCAACTAAATAGACGTCGAATTTCACCAGATCTGCAAGAATCGAACAAGACAATGACACAAAATAGAGAAAGTACCTAGTGGTAAGTGGCACCACCGTGACTTCACCACATCATCGGCACCGCTGCACGACACCCCACGTCCACCACCTGCAATGCGACGCAAAATTCCACCTCAAGAGGGTTAATTCATTCTTCAACCTCTAAATCGAGTCAGAAACCCTAACTCGCCGAAATTGAAACGAACCGAGATGTAATTCGAAACTTGAAGTGAGAGAGTAAGTTCCAGATTTTAGAGCTTATTCAAGAACAACACGCAATTCCGGAAAGAGAAAAATAAAGGGGGGAACTTGAGCAAATTTCGGCGAATTGAGGATGATAGATTCAATGTGGAGAGAGAAAAAAGGTTAGAAAGAGAGTGAATCACAAACCCATACAAAACTAGAGATCAGAGAAAGGCGATTTTAGCAAAAGAACAAGGAGAGTTTGGGCTGCCATGAAGGGAGGAGAGAGAGTGGGCTTCCATGAACGGGGGAGAGAGGGTTACTGGGGTAGTGAAGCGTTTTGGTTTTATTTTTTCGAAATAGCGTACAACATCGGTATCACATAAAAACCGGTTTTATAAGCCAGCCACCAACAAAGCTCTACAACGCCGCTTTTTTCTTAAAAACCGTCTTCATATTTAAGTTATCACACCGGTTATCCAAAAAAACCGACGTTGTAGGTAGGACTTAAAAAGCTACAAAATACAACGTCGGGTTTCCGCAAAACCGACGTGGTATGTCTTTGCAATATTTACAACACTGCCACCGCGTCATCAACAAAGTCGGTTTTCTTAATACCGACGTAGATTGCGCGACGTTGTATCTTGTTTGTGTAGTAGTGGGAAGACTTCTATACAAAATCCAAGGCGTTATCGCCACACTCACACCAACGAATGAGTGCAAGGCTAAACGATACCACTTCAACAAACTAGATAGTACAATAAACGACTATTCATTACAAAAACTACAAGACCAACTTCTTGGCAGCTCTATTCGATCGTCCAAACCTGATCTTCAATGCAACCTATGAGCCAATCACCAATCTACTCCCCCATGCAATCGAATATCGCATAGGTTCATCATTGGTCCACCATTTGAAGAGACATGGACAACAAACACACGTAGTACAAAAGCAACCAGTCAGCAAAGCTGAGTAACTCAACATTCATCGAACAATATACGAATTCATAATTTCATATGAATATATTCAAAGGCTATAAGTGCATATGTGTCACATAATCAATACACAAATTAGGTCTTCTAAGACCTTATACTCAATCCCAAAGGATATAACTATAACGTCTCAAATCACAAATGCTCTTGAATATCACTTTGCTAATCACTCAATTAGCCCAAAACTTGTGCCATTTGCTCTTGGTCATTAGCTCCTAATCTTGGACATGAGGAAAGCGAACTAGCGGTGACAAAGCCGCAAAACCAATATCAAATATAAAACCATAGTCCATAGCCATCATAGGCTCTCAATAATATAGCCATCATAGGCTCTCAATAACATAGCCATCACAGGCTCTCAAAAGTCCACTCTCGGACCAACTCATAATCAAAATCATTACGAGATTTCCATTTTCATAAAAATAATTGTTCATCACCTAAGAGTCAATCTCTTAGGCTACTCGCCAGCATGCCAAGGTCTAAGTAGCTAACAAACCTATTGAGCCTCAAACCAAAATAATATGTATGAACTCATTCTCAAGTTCATACCTCAATCGATTACCCACCATGGGTTAATTCACAATGATATCCTCAATCACATACCCATTAGGGTTTATAACGATATATAAATCACAAGTTGGCACGGTTTCCCAAAGTACAATATATTCTCGGGTTGCACTAACTATCACTCAAATAGTTACGATAAACTACTCTTAGAGTACTCATCTAGTCATCCCAAGTAGAGTAATAAACATCTATCTCAAAAGTATGCGCCTTTACATTTAATCCATCACAATCTAGCTATAAACTCTCACTGAGTTAAACCACATCTTAATTATATCAATTGATAATCAATAACATGTAAACAGCTAATGAACGATAATTTCAATTATGTTCAACTATCATGCCAAACCAATCAATACACGTAAAAATAAAGCAAATATCTTTAAACATGAAGATTACACATGAATAAATACTCAAATAACAGTATCATACGTCTCCAACCGATAAGAATGATGGTTACCTTTCAATTCAATCACCATAAATCACAAAGAACAAATCTGAAATCTGAAATCAGCACACACGATCTAAAACAAATGCTCGAACGAACCATCAAACGAACTCGATATCCTTTTAAATTTGGCGTACATGCTGAGGACACTCTAAGGTTCAATTCCACCAAACGGTTTGAACAAATATTGTCTAGGTTTTGAGATATGATAAAACAAAGTAGGCGGATCTGAATCTCGCATCAGCACTGCACTGACTCAAGAGAAAAATGATTTGGGGTATCAAAGGATCTCTAAAAATTACGAAACTTTCCAGTCTGGTTCTAGACATCTAGTTCTAAAACATATCCAAAATTCAAGTCTATTAAATAAGTAGAACAGGAGAAACGGATTTTTCAATCCGAAACTGTGTGCTGGACAGTTTTTAGGGTTTTGTGAGCCTTGCAAGAGAGAAAACATGAGTGAGGTTTATGAACTCACTAGGGCACGAATAGAGAGAGAAAAGGATCAGATTTAGGAGTATTAAAGGTATTTATAGAGGTTAAGAAACCTTGACCTAGTTAGAGTCCTAATCGAACTAGAAGACAACTCAATTAAGGAAACTATCACAAGGAACATATCTTTTCCTTTTCAAACACCAATTAATAAGGAAACGTATATCGATAAATATTCTTTCCTCCAAATATGCATATTCCAAATCAATTAATCACATTATTGAATATAATAAATATTACAAATATTCGGGGTATTATACATGTCCTAGAGGCGCTAAGCATGAAAACCTTGGCCGGTGGCGCTGCAGCACCCTTGTCCCATGACGCTGCAGCACCTTGTCCCATGTCCCATGTCCCATGACGCTGCAGCACCTTGTCCCATGACGCAGCACCTTGTCCCATGACGCAGCACCTTATCCCATGTCCCATGTCCCATGACGCAGCACCTTGTCCCATTTCCTATGTCCCATGACACAACACCTTGTCTCATGTCCCATGACGCAGCACCATGACCCATGTCCCATGACGCAGCACCTTGTCCCATGTCCCATGTCCCATAAGGCAGCACCTTGTCCCATGTCCCATGACGCAGCACGATGACCCATGTCCCATGACGCAACACCATGACCCATGGCGTTGCAGCACCATGACCCATGCGTTGCAGCACCTTGTCCCATGCGTTGCAGCACCATGACCCATGCGTTGCAGCACGATGCAACACGATGCAGCACCATGACCCCTGCGTTGCAGCACGATGTAACACGATGCATCACCATGACCCATGCGTTGCAGCACGATGCAACACCATGACCCATGCGTTGCATCACGAGGCAACACGATGCAGCACCATGACCCATGCGATGCAACACAATGCAGCACCATGACCCATGCGATGCAACACGATGCAGCATCATGACCCATGCGATGCAACACCATGGAGCACCATGACCCATGCGTTGCAGCACCATGACCGAGCCCCGTGAGCAACCATGCCCCGAGAATGCTCTAGGGGACGTGTTTTGGGCCATTTTACGCAAAGTTTTTGACGTTAGTATTTTCGACCCATATCGTACGGGAGACCCCTATGGGACATGGGAGGACCCTAGGGTCGGTTATTGGGTCCCTGATAGGCTTGTAAGGGCGGTTTTATGCGATGTCAATGTTTTGGCCCAAAAACAGGCGACATGGATGATATCTGAGTTAGGGAATCAAGGTGACCCTCCTGGGGCACCGGGGGTCCCCTAGGGCAATACTAGAGTCCCCGAAAAAATTTCGGACGAAAAAGGCAACCGGGCCCCGGGAATGCTCTAGGGGACGTGTTTTGGGCCTTTTTACGCAAAGTTTTCGACGTTAATATTTTCGGCCCATATCGTACGAGAGACCCCTATGGGACATGGGAGGCCCCTAGGGTCGGTTATTAGGTCCGTGATAGGCTTGTAAGGGCGGTTTTACGCGATGCCAATGTTTTGGCCCAAAAAAGGGTGACATGGGTGATATCTGAGTTCGGGAATCAAGGTGACCCTCCCGGGGCCCCGGGGGTCCCCTAGGGCCATAATAGAGTCGCCGAAAAAATTTCAGGCGAAAACGGCAACCGGGCCCCGGGAATGCTCTAGGGGACGTGTTCTGGGCCTTTTTACGCAAAGTTTTCGACGTTAATATTTTCGGCCCATATCGTACGAGAGACCTCTATGGGACATGGGAGGCCCCTAGGGTCGGTTATTAGGTCTGTGATAGGCTTGTAAAGGTGGTTTTACGCGATGCCAATGTTTTTTTTTTTTTGGGTGCAAGTCAGAGAATTGTATTATTGCTAGCTGTAATGTTACAAGATTACAGCCCATAGGTACCGCAGATCCAAGGCCGCCTACTAGGTAGGGTTCCTTTTTTCTACATCCCTTTACTACCTACAAACCTAGAGTCAATCTGGAGCAGCTCACTACAAGCAGTGGCTTTCCATTTCTGTAAACACAACACAATACAAAAATCATTTCTGACTTAACAGCAAAATACAAAAACATAATAAGCTAAAATATTACAACTTCTTCTAGCTTTTCTGGTCTGCTGATTTTTATTTCTTCCTCACTCTGCCCAGCTTCAGCAGCCTGCTACAGATTCCCTGCTGAAACCTGCTGCCTGAATTTCTGCACAGGTTCTCATGTCTTGCAGAACTGCTGGTTCTTTGCTGAAAACCTGATGTATTCTGATTCTGACTTTCTGTTGAGTCTAACTTCTGCCCTCTGATTATGATACCCCTGCTGTAACCTGCTGCATAAATCCCTGCACAAGTTCTCATGCCTTGCAGGGCTATTCGATGCCAATGTTTTTACACCCCTAAAAAACAGAACTGGAGCAACATTCTGCAACTAGTGGCTCATCCTAGCTGATTCAACTAATCATACAGTCCTGATTTAACAATAAATACAAATACAAAATACTAATCTGTTCCAGATTCTACAGAAAACAGAAATATTTCCACTTACACCAAACTACAAATTAGTGTAGAACACAGATACACATTCCTATCCATCTTTTATCCTGTATTAGCTGCATCAACCTGCTTCTGATCCCCTTCTGAAACCTGTGTGTATCTCCTTCTGAATGTCAGGTTCTGTACTGTCTCTGGACTGTTGCTTGTCCTGTGCTTCACCTTCTTTCTGCAGTGCTGCAAAGGGGTTTTGTGTCTGCGGCTTGTCCTTCTGTTGTTGCTGAATTTGCCTGTAAATACCCCTTCCAGCTCTTGCTCCTCTACCTGCATTATTCATTCTTCCTCTCCCCCTCCCAACATTCTGCCATTGCTGTGCCCTAGTGTTTTCCTGTTGGTCAGGTTGCTTCTGTGCTGGTACTGCAATCTGTGTTGGTATCATAGTTGCTGCAGCAACTTTCTTCCTGCATTCTGCCTCACAGTGCCCATATTGCTTGCAATGGGTGCATAGGGTGGGCTTCCAGTCATATTCCACTGCCTGTTCTACAACATTTCCCTTCTCATTCCTGTAGTGCACCTTATTGGGGTAAGCAGCTCCAATTTCAACTTCAATCATCACCCTGGCATACTGGATTCCAACTTTAAGCTCTGTGCTTCTATCTGCCATCATTGGCCTTCCTACAAGGCTTCCTATCTTACTTAATCCCATTGCATTCCAGTACTTCACATTAAGTCCCGGGAATTTTACCCAAATTGGCACCGAGGTCAGTTCCTCTTTTTCATAATCTATATTTTCAGACCATGCCCTAACAATCATGGGCTTATTGTCAAAGTGGTAAACCCCCTCTTGCAGCACGGCATCTCTCTGTTCTAGGGTGTCAAACCTAACTAAAACCAACCCATTTTTCATCATGGCAATTTTATTCATCCCTCTCTTTGCCCAGATTCTTCGAAGAAAACCACTTCGAACATTAATTGGGGGCCTTGCTCCCATTACATAACAGACCACTGCTTGATTCCAGTAAATTATTTCAGATTCAATGTCACTAAATTTAATTTCACCCACCGGTTTCCCTTCATGCAATTTAGGAGCAATGTAATCTAATTTAAACCCCGCATTCTTTAATTTGGAAATGTCAAATTTTTTCCAAGCTGAGTTGTTACCTGCAGTTGCGAATTCCTGTTGCTTTGGTTGTTCAGGCTCTTCATCCTCATCTTCAGACGCGAACTGGGTTCGTGCTTTCTCCTTCATCTTAGACAGCCAGGAATCGATTTTTGCCTGCGCTAATTCCATCTTTTTCATTGTTTTTGTTTGCGCATCAGGTGTCATCACATCTGGATCCTCCAATTCTTCTGTTAAATTCCGCACAACAAGACCTAGGTTTTCAAGTTTTTCGCTTGTTCTTTGTGTTTGAGACAGGTTTTTTGTGGGAGAAGGTGGAGCTTCTGAGTTTCCCTCATCCCCGTCTTGAATCCCATTTTTTTGCGCATCAGATTTCCCTTTTTTTGCTTTCCCGTTCTTCCCCATTTGAACTCAGTGCTTTGTTAATGGCTAACAGGCGCTATCGAGGAGAGAGGAGAGAGCATTTTAGAGAGAGAAAATGTCGTGCTGCGATGAATGTTTTGGCCCAAAAACGGGCGACATGGGTGATATCTGAGTTCGGGAATCAAGGTGACCCTCCCGGGGCGCCGGGGGTCCCCTAGGGCCATAGTAGAGTCCACGAAAAAATTTCAGGCGAAAACGGCAACCGGGCCCTGGGAATGCTCTAGGGGACGTGTTCTGGGCCTTTTTACGCAAAGTTTTCGACGTTAATATTTTCGTCCCATATCGTACGGGAGACCCCTATGGGACATGGGAGGCCCCTAGGGTTGGTTATTGGGTCCCTGATAGACTTGTAAGGGCGGTTTTACGCGATGCCAATGTTTTTTTTTTTTTTTTGGTGCAAGTCAGAAAATATATTATTACTAACTGTAATGTAACACGATTACAGCCCACAGGCAATGTAGATCCAAGGCCACCTACTATGTAGGGTTCCTTTTTTCTACATCCCTTTACAACCAAACAGCCCTACTACAGTACTAGAGTAACCACATTACAACCAGTGGCTCCTCCTTTCTGAGACAAAATAAACAAAAACATTCCTGACTTACAGCAAAACAAAAATACATCTAATACAAATACAGTGAAATAAGCTACTACAAATTCCTGATCCAATCCCATCCTTGCTGTTACTCTGCTACCATCTGCTGGGTTTCCTGAAACCTGCTTCTGATTTTTGTCTGCTGGACCTGCTGCACCTAAGCTGTTACAGGTCTCTAGCCTTATTGAGCTGCCAGATTGCTGCATCTTTCCCCTACTGCTGGTCTGTTGACAACTGAAAATCTGGTTTTCCTGCTGACTCTTCTGTATGCTTTACAGCAGCACCAAATTACATGCACATATTACAGAGAGGCAAATTACAAATTTTCTATCCATCTCCTATCCTTGCTGTTGATTTTCCTCTTACTGCTGCATTGTTGAATTCTAATTTTGACCACCTGCTGGATCTGTTGCATGATCTGCACCAATGACATTCTGCTCCCCTCAAAATGTTGTATGTTCCTGCATCTCCATATCCAGTACACTGTTGCTGCAAGTCCTGCTGCATAAACTTCCTTCCTGAACCTGGAACTCTTTTGCCTGCTTATCCAGTTGAGCATACCCTGGATAGAGTTTGCTCTTGCTGGCATTTGTAGCCAACCTCTTAGCTGATCCAGGGCCCCTGCAGACACATTACAATTGAAGAACAAGTGGTTATGGTCTTCTGTCTTCTCTTTGCACAGGTTGCACATGGCATCACCACTCAGGAAACCCATCTTCTGCATCCTATCCTTTATTAGCAGTCTACCCAATTGAGCTAGCCATAGGCAAAAGCTTTGCCTAGGCATGGTTATCTTCCCCCAAATAAGGTTAGCATGTCTTGATTTTGGCATGGCCCCTGTCAGTACACTGTATCCACTTGCAACAGAATAGAGCCCATCAACCGTGCCCTTCCACACTCCTCTAGCTGAGTATTGGTCCTGGAAATGGCTTTTGATTTTGTTAAGCTTTTTCCAGTACCAACTGGCACCCACACAGGAACATAGTTCCAGAAATTAATTCCCTTTAAATACACCCCATTTATCTATTTAACCCACAAAGTGTCTTTTTTTGTGGCTAAATCCCAAATATGCTTCCCATTTAAAGCAATATTAAACCTTTTGCAATTTTTTATATTTAGTCCACCATTTTTCCTAGGTCTGCATACCATATCCCATGCCACCAGATTGGTCTTCTGTTTCTGATCAGTAGAACCCCACAGGAAAAGTCTGCACTTCTGCTCTACACTTTTGAGTACCCCAGCAGGCATTATAAAAATACTTGACCAGTACACATGTATGGAGAATAATACAGAGTTAATAAGTTGGGCCCTTCCTGCATATGAGAGATTTCTGGATGCCTAAATCTGATGCTCTTTTGTCATTTTATCCACCAAGCATTCACAATCAATTTTGCTCCATTTAGATGGAGATAGTGGAACTCTCAGGTACTTCATGGGAAGTGAACCCTCCCTGAACCCTGATAAGTCTAACAGCTCATTCCTCACTTGTTCACTTACCCTAGCAATATACATGTTAGATTTCTCTTTATTTGCAAACAATCCAGTACCTTGTGAAAAATAGTTTAAGTTGTTCATCATGATACTCACAGATTCAGGTGCTGCTTTGCAGAAGCACATCAGGTCATCAGCAAAACATAGGTGACTCAGTGCCAGTTCTTTGCACATGGGATGCCAATTGAAGCTCTTATCCATACAGGCTATTTTCAGGATTCTAGAAAGATATTCCATTACCAACACAAAAATTAGTGGAGATATTGGATCACCCTGCCTAATGCCACGTTTAGCAGGGAAAAAACCATGAACCTCCCCATTCATGTTGATGCTGAAACTTGCAGTTTGGATGCATTCTAGTACCCAGCCAATGAATTTTACAGGAAACCCATACCCTTGTAACATCTCCTTGACAAAACTCCAATGAATTGTGTCATAGGCTTTCCTTAGGTCGATCTTCATCAAGCATCTAGGAGAGGATTGTTTCCTGTTGTAATGCTTAATAAGATCCTGGCAAATCATTATGTTGTGTACAATTGATCTCTGAGCCACAAAGGCACCCTGGTTCACAGAAACTAGGTCAGGAAGCACTCTTGCCAATCTCCCACACAAAATCTTGGAGATGCATTTGTAGATGGTGTTGCAGCAGGCAATTGGTCTGTAATCAGATGCCTTTTCTGGATTTGCTATCTTCTGCACTAGACACAGGGTAGTGGCATTCACCTCTTTGAGCATTTTAGATGAATCAAAAAAGTCAATGATGGCTTCAGTCACATCTTCTCCCACAATATGCCAAGCTGCTTTAAAAAAACCTGATCCAAAACCATCAGGGCCTGGACTTTTGTTACTGTCAATGTCAAGCATAGCTGATTTAACTTCTACAGCACTCACTGGGGCACTCATGGTCATCTGTTGGTGTATGTCCAGTTTATGTCCTGCTGAGAAGAAACTGCTCTCTGCTGTTGTGTCCCTTGCCCCTGATACTCCTAGCATTTTCCTGTAAAACCCCACAAATTCCTCAACAATCAGATCCTGGTCTTCTAATAAAACATCCTCTTGTGTCTTGATACAATGAAGCCTGTTCTTTTGTCTTCTCTGTTTCATCACTACATGAAAAAATTGGTTGTTTCCATCTCCCAGTTGAACCCACTTAGCTTTGCTCTTCTGCTGTAAGAAGTTCTCAGCTGCCATGTTAACCTCATTATACCTCTTTCTTGCCTGTACCTCTTTTTGCTGTAATGTCTCATTGAGAGGCTCCTTGTTTGCTTCTAACTGGGCTTGGGTCATTACAGTTCTAGCAATATCAGCCTGAGCTAAAATATCACTAAATTCATCTCTATTTAGCTTTTTCACCACATTTCTCACCCTTTTCAGCTTCTTGTACACTCTGAACATTTTTGTGCCCTGTGTTCTGCAATTCCATGCTTGCTGCACCAATGCATGGAATTCAGAGTGGAGGCTCCACATGTTAAAAAATTTGAAGGGGATGTTTCTTTTTGTGGTTTCTTTTTGTAGAGTTAAGCAAATAGGAGAGTGGTCAGATACACCCTCTGGTAGAAACTGTAGGGTGCACTGATCATACTCCTGCAGCCAGAGGCTATTGGTAAAAACTCAGTCAATTTTAGAGTAAACTCTCCCCCCCTCCTCATGCCTATTGTTCCATGTGTACTGGCACCCAGTCCAACCCATTTCAGTGAGTAAACAACCCTCAATACATGCTTTAAAATCCTGTATTTCAGCAAGAGTAACTGGTTGCCCTCCTTATCTGTTTCCAGGAAACATGACATTATTAAAATCCCCACCAACAATCCAAGGATTATTACAATTAGTTGCATAATCACTCAGATCCTTCCATAATTGTTTCCTGTGTTCTTTTTCATTTTGCCCATACACAAAACTCACCACAAATTCATCTTTCCTCACTAGATTAATTATCTTGCAGGTAATCATTTGCACTGAAGAGAAAATCACAACAACATGAAAAATATCTGGCAACCATCTTATCCAAATTCTACCCAGTCTATGCTCATTGTGATTACTATAGGATTCCCATCCTGGCATGAACCTATTTTTGCATTTTTCCAAATTAATTACTCTAATTTTTGTTTCTAAGAAAGCTACCAATCCACAATTGTTTTTTTTGCAGAAAAGGGCTACATCCCTCTGCTTATTTGGGCCATTCAGGCCTCTTACATTCCATATAAGGATCCTATCCATGACTAACAGTCAAGATAGGGGCCTTACCATGTGCTGGAACCATACCTGTGTGCAGATCCTCCTGTATGTCAGGTTCTGTATTTTCATTTTGTGACAATTGTGCTTCCTGTGCTTCACCTTCATTTTGCAGGACTGGAAAGGGATTCTATGTCTGTGGATTCTCCTTTTGTTGTTGCTGAATTTGTCTGTAATAGCCTCCTCCAGCTCTTAATCCTCTCCCTGCATTCCCCAATCTTCCTCTGCCCCTCCCAGCATTCTGCCACTACTGTTTCCTGGGGTTTATTTGTTGTACTGGTTGATTCTGTGCAGGTAATGTTTGTCTCACAGGAACTGTAGCATTTTTCTTTCTGCAATCAGCTTCACTATGCCCATATTGTTTGCAATGGCTGCATAGGGTAGGCTTCCAGTCATATTCCACTTCCTGTTCCACAATATTACCCTTCTCATTCTTATAGTGAACCTTGTTTGGGTATTCAACACCAATTTCCACTTCCATCATCACTCTGGCATATTGAATCCCAACTTTGAGCTCTGTGTTTCTATCTGCCATCATTGGTCTTCCTACAAGACTTGCAATCTTGCTCAAACCCATTGCATTCCAGTATTTCACATTAAGTCCCGGGAATTTTACCCAAATTGGCACCGAGGTCAGTTCCTCTTGTGCATAATCTACATTTTCAGACCATTGTCTTACAATCATGGGTTTATTGTCAAAGTGATAGACCCCCTCCTGTAATACTGCATCCCTCTGCTCTAGGGAGTCAAAACGAACCAAAACCAATCCATTTTTCATCATAGCGATTTTGTTCATCCCCCGCTTTGCCCAGATTCTTCTTAGAAACCCACTTAACACATTAATTGGTGGTCTAGACCCCATGACATAGCAAACAACTGCTTGATTCCAGTAATTAATTTCAGACTCAATGTCCATGAAGTTAATTTCCCTCACAGGTTTTCCCTCATGCATTTTAGGCGCAATAAAATCCAATTTAAATCCCGCATTTTTCAATTTGGAGATGTCAAATTTTCTAGGTTGTCTCGATTGGTGCTTGAAACTTGCCTTTGATTCCCAGTTTTTGTTGGACACGGTGGAGCTGAAATTTCCCCAATTTCATCGTGCTTATCTGTCCCTCGTTTCGCCTTGTCTTTTTTCCCCATTGAAAACTCACAGCTGCGTCAATGGAGAACGAGCGGTGCAGAGGAGAGAGACGAGAGCATTTTTTAGTGAGAGAGAGGCGATGCGATGCGATGCCAATGTTTTGGCCCAAAAACGGGCGACATGGGTGATATCTGAGTTCGGGAATCATGGTGACCCTCCCGGGGCACCGGGGGTCCCCTAGGGCCATAATAGAGTCCCCAAAAAAATTTCAGGCAAAAACGGCAACCGGGCCCTGGGAATGCTCTAAGGGACGTGTTCTGGGCCATTTAACGCAAAGTTTTCGACGTTAATATTTTCGGCCCATATCGTAAGGGAGACCCCTATGGGACGTGGGAGGCCCCTAGGGTCGGTTATTGGGTCCCTGATAGGCTGGTAACAGCGGGCTTATGCGATGCCAATTTTTTGGCCCAAAAACGGGGGACATGGGTGATACCGGAGTTCGGGAATCAAGGTGACCCTCCCGGGGCACCGGGGGTCCCCTAGGGCCATAGTAGAGTCCCCGAAAAAATTTCGGCCAAAAACGGCAACCAGGCCCCTGGAATGCTCTAGTGGACGTGTTCTGGGCCATTTTACGCAAAGTTTTTGACGTTAATATTTTCGGCCCATATCGTACGGGAGACCCCTATGGGACATGGGAGGCCCCTAGGGTCGGTTATTGGGTCCCTGATAGGCTGGTAAGGGCGATTTTACGCGATGCCAATGTTTTGGCCCAAAAACGGGCGACATGGGTGATATCTGAGTTCGGGAATCAACGTGACCCTCCTGGGGCACCGGGGGTCCCCTAGGGCCATAATAGAGTCCCCGAAAAATTTTTGGCGGGAATGCTCTAGGGGACGTGTTCTGGGCCATTCTACGCAAAGTTTTCGACGTTAATATTTTCGGCCCATATCGTACGGGAGACCCCTATGGGACATGGGAGGCCCCTAGGGTCGGTTATTGGGGCCCTGATAGGCAAGTAAAGGCGATTTTACGCGATGCCAATGTTTTGGCCCAAAAACGGGCGACATGGATGATATCTGAGTTCAAGAATCAAGGTGCCCTCCCGGGGCACCGGGGGTCCCCTAGGGCCATAATAGAGTCCCCAAAAAAATTTGGGGCGACAACGGCAACCAGGCCCCGGGAATGCTCTAGGGGACGTGTTCTGGGCATTTTTACGCAATGTTTTCAACGTTAATATTTTTGGCCCATATCGTACGGGAGACCCTAAGGGACACGGAAGGCCCCTAGGGTCGGTTATTGGGTTCCTGATAGGCTTGTAAGGGCGATTTTACGCGATGCTAATGTTTTGGCCCAAAAACAGGCGACATGGGTGATATCTGAGTTCGGGAATCAAGGTGCTCTCCCGGGGAACCGGGGGTCCCCTAGGGCCATAATAAAGTCTCCAAAAAAATTTCGGGCGAAAACGGCAACCGGGCCCAGGGAATGCTCTAGGGGAAGTGTTCTGGGGCCTTTTTACCCAAAGTTTTCGACGTTAATATTTTCGGCCCGTATCGTACAGGAGACCCCTATGGGACGTGGGAGGCCCCTAGGATCGGTTATTGGGTCCCTGATAGGCTTGTAAGAGCGTTTTTACACGATGCCAATGTTTTGGCCCAAAAACGGGCGACATGGGTGATATCGGAGTTCGGGAATCAAGGTGACCCTCCCGGGGCACCGGGGCTCGCCTAGGGCCATTATAGAGTCCCCGAAAAATTTTTGGGCGAAAACGGCAATCGGGCACCGGGAATGCTCTAGGGGACGTGTTTTGGGCCATTTTACGCAAAGTTGTTGACATTAATATTTTCGGCCCGTAACGTACGGGAGACTCCTATGGGACATGGGAGGCTCCTAGGGTCGGTTATTGGGTCCCTGATAGGCTTGTAAGGGCGGTTTTACGCGATGCCAATGTTTTGCCAAAAACGGGCGACTTAGGTGATATATGAGTTTGGGAATCAAGGTGACCCCCCGGGGCACCGGGGGTCCCCTTGGGCCATAATAGAGCCCTCGAAAAAGAATTCGGGCGAAAACGGCAACCGGGCCCCGAGAATGCTCTAGGGGACGTGTTCTGGGCCATTTTACGCAAAGTTTTCGACGTTAATATTTTCGGCCCACATCGTACGGGAGATCCCTATGGGACATGGGAGGCCCCTTGGGTCGGTTATTGGGTCCCTGATAGGCTTGTAAGGGCGATTTTACGCGATGCCAATGTTTTGGCCCAAAAACGGGCGACATAGGTTATATATGAGTTTGGGAATCAAGGTGCCCCTCCCGGGGCACCGGGGGTCCCCTAGGGCCATAATAGAGTCCCCGAAAAAATTTCGGGCGAAAACGGCAACCGGGCCCCGAGAATGCTCTAGGGGACGTGTTCTGGGCCATTTTACACAAAGTTTTCGACGTTAATGTTTTCGGCCCATATCGTACAGGAGACCCCTATGGGACGTGGGAGGCCCCTAGGGTTGGTTATTGGGTCCCAGATAGGCTTGTAAGGGCGGTTTTACGCGATGCCAATGTTTTGGCCCAAAAACGGGCGACATGGGTGATATCTGAGTTCGGGAATCAAGGTGACCCCCCGGGGCACCGGGGTCCCCTAGGGCCATAATAGAGCCCTTGAAAAAATTTCGGGCGAAAACGGCAACCGTGCCCCGGGAATGCTGTAGGGGACGAGTTTTGGGCCCCGGACGCAATGTTTTCGAGGTTAATATTTTCGCCCCATATCATACGGGAGACCCATAGGGGACGTGGGAGGCCCCCAGGATCGTTTACTGGGTCCTTGATAGGCTTGTAAGGGCGGTTTTACGCGATGCCATTGTTTTGGCCCAAAAATCGGCGACATGGGTGATATCGGAGTTCGGGGATAAGGATGACCCTCCCGCAGCGCCTAGGGTCCCCTAGGGTCATGATAGTTCCCTAGGAGATGTAATCCACGTTTTTTTGG
>CM076151.1:29392500-29400000 GCA_038025085.1 Tetragonia tetragonoides | reverse complement strand
GTTCCTGCATCTCCATATCCAGTATACTGTTATTGCCAGGCCAGCTGCATACACTTCCCTTCTGAAAAAGGAGCACTTTTGTCTACTTATCCAGTTGAGCATTCCTTGGATATTGTTGGCCTTTGCTGTCATCTGTAGCCATTCTTTTACCTGTGCCAGGATCTCAGTTGTTATCCTACAGCTGAAGAACAAGTGTTTGTGGTCTTCTGTCTTCTCTTTGCATAGTTTACAAGTGGCATCTCCATTCAGGAAACCCATACTCTGCATCCTATCCTGAGTTAGAAGTCTTCCCAGTTGAGCCATCCACAAGCAAAAGCTTTGCCTTGGCATGGTTATTTTCCCCCAAATCAGATTTGCATGTCTTGATTTTGGCATGGTACCATTTAGCATACTATATCCACTTGCAATTGAGTATAGCCCATCCTTGGTGCCCTTCCATGCTCCTCTAGCAGTGTATTGGTCCTGGAAGAGATTCTTGATTTTGTTGAGCTTATTCCAGTACCAACTTGCCCCCCAAACTGGCTCATAGTTCCAGTTATTTACTCCCTTCAAATAAATCCCATTTATCCATTTAACCCACAGTGTGTCTTTTTTTTTTGGCTAAATCCCAAATATGCTTCCCATTTAATGCAATGTTGAACCATTTGCATTTTTTGATGTTTATTCCCCCGTTCTTCCTTGGTCTACAGACCACATCCCATGCCACCAAGCTTGTCTTCTGTTTCTGATCAGTAGAGCCCCACAAAAAAGCTCTGCATTTATGCTCTACACTTTTTAGCACCCCAGCAGGCATTATGAAAATGCTTGAGCAGTAGACATGTATAGAGTATAGCACATAATTAATAAGTTGAGCCCTCCCTGCATAAGACAGATTCCTGGATGCCCAGATTTGAAGCTTTTTGGTCATTTTATCCACTAGGCATTCACAATCAATTTTGTTCCATTTGGAAGGAGATAGAGGGACACCCAGATATTTCATTGGTAGAGTTCCTTCATTGAAACCAGAGATGTCTAGCAGCTCACATTTTACTTGTTCATTTACCCCAGCAATGTACATATTCGATTTCTCTTTGTTTGCACATAGGCCAGTAGCTTGTGAGAAATAGTTCAAGCTATTCATCATGATGCTCACAGATTCAGGTGCTGCTTTGCAGAAGCACATCAAGTCATCAGCAAAGCATAGGTGACTCAGTGCCAGTTCTTTGCACATAGGGTGCCAGTTGAAGCTTTTGTCCATACAAGCTACCTTCAGGATTCTTGATAGGTACTCCATTACCAATACAAATATGAGTGGAGATATTGGGTCTCCCTGTCTGATTCCTCTCTTAGCAGCAAAAAAACCATGAGTCTCGCCATTGATGTTGATGCTGAAGCTTGCTGTTTGGATGCACTCTATAATCCACCCAATGAATTTCACTGGGAATCCATACCCTTGCAGCATTTCCTTCACAAAACCCCAATGTATAGTATCATATGCTTTCCTCAGGTCAATCTTCATCAAGCATCTAGGAGAAGATTGTTTCCTATTGTAGTGCTTGATGAGATCCTGGCAGATCATAATGTTGTGTACAATTGATCTTTGTGCCACAAAAGCTCCTTGATTCACTGAGACTAGCGATGCCAATGTTTTGGCCCAAAAACGGGCGACATGGGTGATATCTGAGTTCGGGAATCAAGGTGACCCACCCGGGGCACCGGGGCTCCCCTAGGCCTTCATAGAGTCCCCGAAAAAATTTCGGGCGAAAACGGCAACCGGGCCCTGGGAATGCTCTAGGGGACGTGTTTTGGGCCATTTTACCCAAAGTTTTCGACGTTAATAATTTCGGCCCATATAGTACGGGAGACCCCTATGGGACATGGGAGGCCCCTAGGGTCGGTTATTGGGTCCCTGATAGGCTTGTAAGGGCGGTTTTACGCGATGCCAATGTTTTGGCCAAAAAACGGGCGACATGGGTGATTTCTGAGTTCGGGAATCAAGGTGACCCTCCCGGGGCATCGGGGGTCCCGTAGGGCCATAATAGAGTCCCCGAAAAAATTTCGGGCCAAAACGGCAACCGGGCCCCGAGAATGCTCTAGGGGACGTGTTTTGGGCCATTTTACGCAAAGTTTTCGACGTTAATATTTTTGGCCCATATCGTACGGGAGACCCCCATGGGACCTGGGAGGCCCCTAGGGTCGATTATTGGGTCCCTAATAGGCTTGTATGGGCGGCTTTACGCGATGCCAATGTGTTGCCCCAAAAACGGGCGACATGGGTGATATCTGAGTTCGGGAATCAAGGTGACCCTCCCGGAGCGTCGGGGGTCCCCTAGAGCCATAACAGAGTCCCCGAAAAAATTTCGGGCGAAAACGGCAATCGGGCCCCGGGAATTCTCTAGGGGACGTGTTTTGGGCCATTTTACGCAAAGTTTTCGACGTTAATATTTTTGGCCCATATCGTACGGGAGACCCCTATGGGACGTGGGAGGTCCCTAGGGTCAGTTTTTGGGTCCCTGATAGGCTTGTAAGGGCGGTTTTACTCGATGCCAAAGTTTTGGCCCAAAAACGGGCGACATGGGTGATATTTGAGTTCGGGAATCAAGGTGACCCTCCTGGGGCACCGGTGGTCCCCTAGGGCCATAATAGAGTCCCCGACAAAATTTCAGGCGAAAACGGCAACCAGGCCCCGGGAATGCTCTAGGGGGCGTGTTCTGGGCCATTTTACGCAAAGTTTTCAATGTTAATATTTTCGGCCCGTATCGTACGGGAGACCCCTATGGGACATGGGAGGCCCCTAGGCTCGGTTATTGGGTCCCTGATAGGCTTGTAAGGGCGGTTTTACGCGATGCCAATTTTTTGGCCCAAAAACGGGAGACATGGGTGATATCTGAGTTCGGGAATCAAGATGATCCTCCTGGGGCACCGAGGGTCCCCTAGGGCCATAATAGAGTCCTCAAAAAAATTTCGGGCGAAAACGGCAACCAAACCCCGGGAATGCTCTAGGGGACGTGTTTGGGCCATTTTACGCAAAGTTTTCGACGTTAATATTTTCGGCCCATATCGTACGGGAGACCCCTATGGGACCTGGGAGGCCCCTAGGGTCGGTTATTGGGTCTCTAATAGCCTTGTAAGGGCGGTTTTACGCGATGCCAATGTTTTGGCCCAAAAACGGGCGACATGGGTAATATCTGAGTTCGGGGACATGGCTGTTACATCATCATCCCATGAAAAATGGGTTTTAGCTTTATCTTGCATGTTCGAGAGCCACGAATTAATCTTCTCTCTAGCTAACTTCAGTTGTTGCACTATCCCAGATTGCAATTCAGGGGTCATAATCTCAGGCGCTTCCAGCTCATTCGTAAGATTACGTACAACTCGGTCCAAATTGGGCCTCTCAGTACTGTTACATTGCCGATTGTTTGTTATTTTTACTGGGCTTAGTGGCGCTTCATCATCGCCATGCTTGTCAGTTCCTTTCATTGCCTTGTCCTTCTTCCCCATTGAAACTCAAAGCTTCATTAATGGCTAACGAGCAATGCTGAGGAGAGAGGAGAAAGCATTCTAGAGAGAGAAACTAGTGCGCGCGATGCGATGCCAATGTTAAGGCCCGAAAACGGGCAACATGGGTGATATCGTAGTTCGGGGATAATTATGACCCTCCCGGAGCACCGTGGTCCCCTAAGGCCATAATAGAGCCCCCGAAAAAATTTCTGGCGACAACGGAAACCGGGCCCCAAGAATGCTCTAGGGGACCTAATTTGGGCCTCCGGACGCAAACTTTTTGACGTTAATACTTTCGCCCCATATTGCATGGGAGACCCTTAGAGGACATGGGAGGCCCCTAGTATCGGTTATTGAATCCGTGATAGGCGTATTAGGGCGATTTGACGCGATGCCAATGTTTTTTTCTGGTGCAAGTCAGAAAATGTATTATTACTAACTGTAATGTAACACGATTACAGTCCCTAGGCAATGTAAATCCAAGGCCAGCTACTAGGTAGGGGTTCCTTTTTTCTACATCCCTGTACAACCAAACAACCCTAATGCAGTACTAGAGTATCCACATTACATCCAGTGGCTCCTCCTTTCTGAGACAACATAAACAAAAACAAACCTGACTTACAGCAAAAACATAAATACATCTAATACAAAATACAGTGAAGTAATCTACTACAGATTCCTAATTTAATCCCATCCTTGTTATTACTCTGCTTCCTTCTCCTAAGGTCTTCTGAAGACTGCTCCTGATACTGTCTGCTGGCCAGATTCTCGAGCTGTGCTGAGCCTGGGTTCTCTGCTGAGCAGTTGACCATTGATTCTTGTTTTTCCTTCTGGACTTCCTGCATGATTTTCATCACCTGCAAGTCACATTTAGTTGAATTATAATGGTTCCTTATCCATCTCTGGTCCTTCCTGGGTAGTCTTCCTGTTGCTACTGCACTACTAAGTTCTGATCCTGATAGCCAGTTGATATAAGTGGCAATCTGCCCCCTCAAAAACCCTGCAGGCCCCTGCACCTCTATTTTAAAGTGCAAAACCTGTGAGCTCCTTCCTTAGTTTCTTCCTTTCCTCCATTTCCTGTGGCCCATATACAGATTCACCCCAAGTTTCTATTTCTTCAAAATTAATATCTTTAAGGAAAGCAAAATCCTTGCATTTTTCCACAATACCTAGCCTTATTTAGTTACTAAGAGCTACCAAGTCACAATTGTTTTTGTTCTTTTTTCCCAGAAAAGACTCAAGTCTTTCTGTTTATTAGGGCCATTTAGGCCTCTCTCATACCACATAATCCTATCCATGACTATTTGTCAAGATAGGAGATTTTCCATGTGGTGGCACCTCATCTATTTTCAATTCCTCCTGTGTTTCTGGTTCTGCTACTTCTTCTCTTGCCTTTTGCCCTTCCTGCACTACTTCACTTTGCAGTAAATCAAAAGAGTTCTGTGTCTGGCCCTGTTGCTGCCATTGTCTGTTGTTCACTCTTCTTGCTCTCATCCCTCTCCCTGCATTCCCCATTCTGCCTCTTCCTCTTCCTGCAATCTGCCATTGTTGGGTCCTAGGGTTTGCTTGTTGATTCTGCTCAGGCACTGGTTGAATCACAGGTGCTGCAGCAGTAATCTTTTTCCTGCATTCAGGTTCACCATGCCCATGCTGTTTACAGTGACTGCATATGACAGGTTTCCAGTCATATTCGACCTCCTGCTCATCAATATTCCCCTTCTCATTCTTGAAGTGTACCTTATCAGGGAATATCCCTCCAATTTCAACTTCAATTAGCACTCTGGCATAGTGAATACCTACTTTGAGTTCTGTGTTCCTATCTGCCATCATTGGTCTTCCAACAAGGCTTGCAATTTTGCTCAAACCCACAGCATTCCAATATTTCAAGTTTAATCCAGGGAATTTAACCCATATAGGAACCGAGGTCAGTTCTTCATGAGCATAGTCCACATTTTCTGACCATGGCCTAATTATCATTGGTTTGTTGTCAAAATGATATACCCCTTCCTGAATTACAGCATCCCTCTGCTCCAATGAGTCAAAACGAACCAAAACTAAACCATTTTTCATCATAACAATTTTGTTCATCCCCCTTTTTGCCCAAATTCTTCTTAGAAATCCACTAAATACAGTAATTGGTGGTCTAGACCCCATTACATAACAAACAATTGCTTGGTTCCAGTAATTGATTTCGGATTCAATGTCACAAAGGTTAATTTCCCCAACCGGTTTACCCTCATGCATAGCAGGTGCAATAAAATCCAGTTTAAATCAAGAATTTTTCAGTTTTGTTATGTCAAATTTATCCCAAGTTGAGATGTTACCTATGTTTGCAGTTTCTTGCTGTTTGGCCAGCTCTCTCTCTTCATCCTCCTCCTCAGACGAGAATTGATTTTTTGCTGTCTCCCTCATTTTCTCGAGCCAAGAATCGATTTTTTCCTTTGCTAATTCCATTTGCTGCATTGTTTCTGTTTGTACATCTGGTGTCAAAACTTCTAAATCCTCCAGTTCATCCGTGAGATTACGCATAACTCGATCTAGGGTTTCCTGGTGTTTGCTGGTTCGTTGCCTTTGAGTCACATTTTTTGTGGGACATGGTGGAGCTACTGATTTTCCCGCAGCGTCATCTTGATTCCCATTCCCTCTTTTAGCTTTGTCTTTCTTCCCCATTAGAACTCAGAGCTGTTAATGGTTGAACGAGCTCTGTCGAGGAGGAGGAGAGAGCATTTTAGAGAGAGAAAAAAAAAACGCGATGCCAATGTTTTTTTTTTGGTGCAAGTCAGAAATTGTATTATTGCTCTCTGTAATGTAACAAGATTACAGTCCTTAGGCAATGCAGATCCAAGGCCACCTACTAGGTAGGGTTCCTTTTTGCTGCATCCCTCTAATACCTTACAACCCTTCAATCTGGTGCAACTCACTACAGGCAGTGGTTCACCATCTCTGTAAACATTACACTTTGCAAAAATTCTTCCTCACCATCTCTGTAAACATTACAATTTGCAAAAATTATTTCTGACTTACATCAAAATACAAAAACATAAATAGCTAGAGATATTACAATTCCTTCTAGCTTTTCAACTCTGCTTGGATCTGTTATATTTTTTCATTCTGCCTTGCTTCTTCAACCTGTTGCTGATTACCTGCTGAAACCTGCTGCCTGAGTTCCTGCACTGCTGCCTATTCCTTGCATTTGTTCTGCGTCAGATTCTCTCTGTATAAATCTGCTTCTGTATCCTTCCTGGAGCCTGCTGTCCTTTTTTCCTGCTGGATTCTTCTACCTGGATTGCAGCCTATCTTCTGCAGTCTGCTACTGGTTCCTTCCTGAAGTCTCTGCTGCAGCCTGCTGTAAGCTGCTCTCCTGTGTGCAGTGCTTCTGTATTTCTTCCATTTTCCTGATTCAGGCTCACAGTTGCCTTATCCATCTTTTATCCTTGCTTTTTAGCTTCCTATTGCTGCTGCACTGTTGGATTCTGACTCTGATTGCTTGCTGTATCTGTTGCATAATCTGTGTTGCTGGTAGACTGCTCTTTTCAAAGCATATCAGATTTCTGGCTCTCCAAATCCAGTATGCAGTTGCTGTTATTCCAGCTGCATACACTTCCTTTCTGAATCTCGAGCATTTCTGTCTACTCATCCAGTTTAGTAGCCCCTGAATTGTGCTTCCTCTTGCAGAAATATGCAGCCATGTCTGTACCTGTTTCATTATCTCTGTTGAAATACTGCAGCTAAAAAACAGATGGCCGTGACTTTCTGTCTCCTCTTTGCACAGGTAGCATATGGTGTCTCCATTAAGGAAGCCCATATTATGTAGCCTGTCTTTGGTCAGTAATCTCCCCATTTGTGCCAACCATAGACAGAAGCTGTGCCTAGGTACAGAAACTCTTCCCCATATCAGGACATAATGTCTGTATTTTGGCATATTTCCCATCAAAATTCTGTATCCACTAGCAACTGAGTACATTCCATTTTCAGTTTCCCTCCACACTCCTCTTGTTGAATAGTGCTCCTGGAAGTGAC